>CM077228.1:18290830-18319220 GCA_039654775.1 Spinibarbus caldwelli | reverse complement strand
TATTTAATACACGAGTTTCACAATTTGAGTTGAATTACTGAAATAAATGAACTTTTCCATGACATTTTAATTTATTGAGATGCACATGTATATCATTCATTAAAAAAATAGAGACCTGTTCCAGTTTATATTTATGAGCAGCTTTGTATTTGCTGACATACTGTTACTGTATTGGTAATTACACAGAATTAGTAGAAAATATAGAAGAGATCCAGTTGCTTTTCTGATGCTCATTTAGACGCAGTTGTGCGCATGCGTGCAGCTGCACGCGCTTACATTGCGGCACCCGCTGTTCTGTGTCTCAGTGCAGGAGTCATGATGCGAGATTCACCTATGTGCATAATTACAGTCGCGATTTTATACATTCTAAACAATCTTTGAAACCCGTTGTATTAGGGGAGAGTCGACTTTCTCCCTGTAAAGCCGATCACTCATTAGTAAACAGCACACGTTATATCCTGAATCTCTTTAAAAAGAAGATTTTAATCGCTGGTTTATGTTGTCCTGAACATCTTAGACACAATATAACGAAGAAACATAAGCTCGCGTGACTATGGATATGTTCTGAGGATTTTTGTAATCGTATTTTAGCATTTAAAGTAATTTACTTTTTTGTAGTTGTTTGTATATAATGACAAAGTTCAAATAAAATGCTGCTTGCAATGTAAAACGATTTTATTTCATGAATACTTTGCTGATTGTAATGAGTTCGATCAAGTTGTGTGAAGTGTCCTTGTTTGTCGGTTGCTGGATCGACACAGGGCTGTGTTCTATTCAAAGGAGGTCATCACTGCGCCCTAACCCTTGTAAGGCTGTATTCCCCACTACAGCAGCCTTGGGAAGTGTATTTGGTCGTTAGGAACACACCTTTGAAGACATAAACATCGGTTTTGAACAGTATGTGCGATTGTCACGCTTGTTCTCTCTCATCGAAGTGCCCTCGGTAGGCATCACTGTAGCGATTGGACGCAGTGCAGGCGTCAGTCCGGCCCAGAACAAGCACAGTTTTATTTTCTTTAAAAGTTTGCTGAACCAGTACTGGGATCAAAATAAGGTCCTTAATCAAAGAATTTTCAAGGTCTTTGTCAAAATATATGTATTATATTTAATTAATAAATGGAGGGACAAGTTCAACGTGAAATCCAAATACGTCATTTACGCAAGCGCAAACGCGTTTTCCCGGGAAATGCAGACACGTGACAATGCAATCTGCTCAATCAGGGACGCGTTTCCCGCGAAGCAGACCCCTCCCCCACTCCAGGCCATGCACCCATTAACGAAGGAAAGGTAAGATCAAGTCTTCTTCTGAAAATGCATAATAACTACCTATAATAACTGTGTTTAAGTTAGTAAGATGTATTTAGTTTAGTGAAAACATGTAACATTGTTCCAACAATTTTTTTTTGTGTTTTTTTTTTTGTAATCTTCTAAATGACTTTTGGACATATCACATGTACTGTCATTATACTGAATAGAACCCTATGAAATCATTCACCCTAAATTAACAGTATTGGTGAATAACAAAATCATTTTTGATGTTTCTGAAATGGTTAATCCAGCAGTATGTGTAGCTCTTTAGTCATAATAAACTATCATTATTGTTGTTACCCATTAATTTAAAAATTTAAATAGTAAAATAGTAGCATACTTTTTTTTTTTTAATTCAGATGCCCCATTAATCAATAAATACAGTCTAATAAATTTCTTAAGCACTGTATGTGTTTTACAAATTTATTAGATCACCTGTCATAACAAAGAGAGAGAAAAAAAACCCACAAAATCGGGCATCTGCATTAAGAAATAAAAGTGATTTTTTTTTTTTATTTATTTTTTTACTGCTGTGACTAAAGAGCTACACATACTGGTGGATTAACCATTACAGAAACATCAAAAATTATTTTTGTAATCACCAGTACTGTTAGTTTAGGGCAGCTGAGACATATATAGATAAATTATGGTTGTTTATTCCAATCACCTTATATTTCTTTTATTTTTATTTTCTCCAGTTATTACAGGAAAGCTGGCCTATGTCATAATGCTGGGAGCCTCGAGAAATAAACGACGAAAAAGACCTCAACAGGATGCAGAGCATTACATTGCTTGCAAAACCGATAAACCAGGACTTCAAGAGCGATTCATCGACATATATAAAGGCAAGATATTTCAGTATTTTTGACTAAGCAGTTTACCAATAATATTAATCTGCAAAACTGAGAATGTACGGTAATGTGTAATGTATATTTATGATTCCTGAATACAGTGCTGCATGAATGAGTCCTAAAACACAGAACGAGTTGTATGTTTGCACTTCTGGTTCCAAATCAATGGGTTTTTTGAAAGTCTGAGATGAACAAAAGCTTAAGATATTTTCACGTTTTATTCTACAACATAAAATACATCAGTAATACCCCTTGTATTCATAGTGTTTATAGCTTTTTACTTCTGGTGATTGTATTTAGACTTCAAAATGAATAAAAGTTGTTTATTTGTAAAGAGAATATCATGATGAACAAAACGTGAAAGAATTCTAAACTTTTGATGTCACAGGGCTTATTTTCTACAATAATCCATAAGCAAATGAATTCTTCTGGGATTTTGTTGAGGGAACCGGATGCAAACCTCCAGATTGGCCAGCAAAAATATGTCATCCCTGTGACACTCTATTCTATAACTCTACAATATATAGCCATGATAATATTTGTGTAAGTGTATGAACCTGCAACCATATAATTTTAAGACTTTAAATTTTAATGTAAAGTTTAAACAGCACATCATATTTCTGAATTACCTGACTACTTAATATTTTCAGAGCTATTTAAAGGGATAGTTCACCTAAAAATGAAAATTCTGTCATTAATTTCTCACCCTCATGTCGTTCCAAACCCGTAACAACTTTGTTCATCTTCAGTACACAAATTAAGATATTTTTGATGAAATCCAAGAACTTTCTGACAACTGACACAGTCAAGGCCCAGAAACGCAGTAAGGACATCGGTAAAATAGTCCATGTGACATCAGTAGTTCAACTGTAATTTTGTGCTACGAGAATGCTTTTTGTGTACAAAGAAAACAAAACAAAAAAAAGACTTTATTCAACAATTTCTTTTCTGGGACAGTCTGCCGTGCTGTTGAAGCAGATCACGCATGCGCTGAGTCTTGTTTACGAGCAGAGGAGCACACGCATGCATTGTGGTACTCTCGGTTGAACCACTGATGTCACATGGACTGTTTTAACAATGTCCTTATTACCTTTTTGGGTCTTGATCGTTGTAGTTCCCTTGCTGCCAATGCAGGGTGAGAGAGCTCTCGATGTCATCAAAATATCTTAATTTGTGTTCCGAAGATGAACGAAGGTCTTACGGGTTTGGAACGACACGAGGGTAAGTAATGACAGTGTTTTCATTTTTTGGGTGAACTAACCATTTAAAGAATTTATTCACTAATTTCCCTTTTACATCATATAACATATATTTGCACATTAACTGGTTCATATGGCAGAAAACTTTTAGTAATAATAAAAATAATAGTTGACTTTAAAGAAACTGCTGAACCTGATGATTTTCTTCTCTTTAGGACGTGGAGTTTTCACCACTGCAGCTGTTTTCAGAGGTGATTTTGTTCTTGAATACAGAGGTGAACTTCTGAGTTCAGCGCAGAGTCTTGAGCGGACGAATCTCTACAGTGACAGCGAGAGTGTGTTCTTGTTTGATTTTCAGTGGCGTGGCAAATATTGGTGGTAAGTACAGAATTGTTGGATTGATGTAGTAGGAATGCTGGTGTTCTACACAGTTTGTTTGTGTGCTTTACCTGATGCACTCAGTTCAGTTCATGGATCTCTCTCCTAATGAGCTGATAATCTGAATCAGGTGTGGTAAAGGGGTCATATGATGCTATTTTAAAGATCATTGTTTTGTGTATTTGGTGTAAAAGAATATTTTGACATGCTTTAATGTTCAAAAAACACATTACGTTTCAAATACTGTACATTATTATTAGGGCTGCAGCAATTCGTCAACGTCATTGATTACGTCGATTATAAAAATACGTTGATTAGCATGGAATGTGTGTTCAAGCAGATGTTTTAATCTGCTGAATAAATAAAACATTTCAAGTCTCTCACCTGTAAGCAACTGCTGTCAGTCCCAAACAATAACTGTGAATGCAGCTATAATGTGCATTTCTATTGATTGTATCACTGCCCTTTCTCTTTCTTTCTTTCTTTCTTTCTTGTTATTATTTCTTTCTTGCTTCCTTGCTTTCTTTTTCTTTTTTATTAATTATTTATTATTATTTTTCTTTTTCTCTCTTTTCTTCTTATTTTTATTTATTGTTATTTTCTTTCTTTCATTTTTATTTTCTATTAATTATTTATTGTTGTTGTTTCTTTTTTCCCCTCTTTTCTTGTTATTATCTTTATTTATTTTTATTATTTTCTTTCTTTCTTCCTTTGTTGTTATTATTATTTACTTTTTGTAAAATATGAAAAAATGTTTTTTATTGATAATTTAACTAAAGAATTCATCAACTGATAAGAAAATAATAAATAGATTAATTAAAAAGTAATCGATAGATTAGTCGACTAATCAAAAATAAAAAAAATAATCGATAGATTAGTTGACAATAAAAATAATTGTTAGCTGTAGCCCTATTTATTATAGTTCCTCTATGCCCTGCCTCTCTCAAACACGTCGTTTTCTACAAAGCTCCTCTTTCCGACAAGTGCAGTCTGCTCTGATTGGCCAGCTGACACAGTGCACTGTGATTGGCCGAACACCACAAGCACGTGTTGGAAATGTAACGCCCCTTACCATAATCGCGAGTTTCAGCTTTCAAAGTAAATATAAAGACAGTTAATAATGTTCTTAGTTTTACCATCAGTTCAAGCCCGAAAGAGGAACAGAGTCGTGTGACAGACACCGTGATGATGCTCGTATGTATTTACAGTAACGTTACACAAGCTGTGGTTAAGACAGCTGACTCCACTGTGATGTGACTCTGTCTCTCTCTCTCTCACACACACACAAGACGTGTTACTCAACACGGTGCAAAACTCCGCATTTGAACAGTCAGTAGCAAATACTTAAACTAATAACAAAGCATACTTCCAGACGCTGATTCAGAAGCGCCAGATTGTCAGAGCAAAGTCGGAATTCACAAAACTGTCGTCCATAAAATGCGTTACACAAATTCAAACATTTGAGTTGTGCTGTTGGGCAATTCCACCAAAACCTGAAATATAAATTCTCATAAATTATATTTATAATTTTCCAATGTATTCCAATATATTTTTCTAAACCCCTTAAAATAGAGTCCAGACATCAGAAAATATCAGCCTATAGACCTGTTTTATATTTTAAATGAGGGAAAAACACATGCGTTACAGACGTGACCACAAATAACACGAGTTTCTGGGAGACATAATATTTTGTAAACTTTCTGCGAATTACAATGCACAAACCAGAAGCAAAAATATCTGCCGAATGGAGAAGGGTTGGCTATTTACTAGTGCTGTCAATCGATTAAAAAATTTAATCGCGTTAATCACAGTCATGGGCTGTGATTAATCATGATTAATCGCACATTTAAAATACTAGGATTTACCTGTAAATGTGTTGAAATGAAATGCATAACAAACTAGTTTAAGAAAACAGAACCTTTCACACTTCCGCCAGGTATGAGACATAATCCTTATTATTCTTTTATCATTATTCATTTCTTTTTATTCAGCCATTATCAGCCTTTATACTGACAATAAAACGTTTACCAAGCCACATCACTTCAATCCCAGTTTACATTTACCCAACTATTATCAAAAGTATTTCTAAATAAATACAACAAAACATTTTCTTGCGACCTTACGTGAAGTATTATGACAAAATGCATTATGAAGAAGAATTGGACCTGTTCTGCAGGTGCATTAGCGCTAACATTAGCATCATGCTTCAGTAGACAATTTATGAGATTAATAGTACACTTTTACTCAGAACTCACTTCAAACCTCCATCGAGTGTTTGTAATAACTTCCTTTTACGTTCACACGTCGAATTTGGTTGTTTACTGTTGTTAAAATATGCTCTTTATAGCCTTTTATATTGCTGCACAAATTAGCATTTCAAATGTACACATTCATCTCAAGAAAATCACATACAAACCATATCCTATCGTAATCGTGTGTTTATTATCTTGTATAATCTATAGTGGCTGTAGTCATGTTTATTTCTGCTGTGTTGTATGCTCTGGCTGAAACTCACGTTGTTTGTGATGTTACAACCGCCTCTCCGTTCTTAAATTGCCAGGGATACATTGCAACTATAATACACATTAGTAAAAGGATCTATTTTAATTTTCATTTGTCTATATACACTTTGGGCAGCCGCGGTACATTATAAAAATAGCCCAAAAAAAAACGCAACCCGCGGCTCTGTAATTTTTCCCGCGACTGTATTTTCAAAATAGCCCAATTGTGCCGCTACCCTGGCAACACTGGCTCGCTGTGCCCTCATCACACAATGATAGATAACCTTCTGCGCTGCGATGATGGGAAGAAGTTGGGGTCAAGCATTATCACATGATTAATTTGCGTTAAAAAAATATTAACGCGTTAAATTTAGATCAATCGCATGCATTAAAACGCATTAACGTTGACACCCCTACTATTTACAAAGCATAAAATATCAATTTTGTTTAAATTTTCATTTTGTGTTTCACAGGAAAAATCAATGTTACGGACGTGACATCTCTCCGTTACAGATGTGACCGTTCTGAAAGCGGAATTTATCCGACTATGAAAACGCCTATAAAAATGCTTTAAAAACTTTAACAGGGATGTCTAGTGGGTATTTAATAGAGGTGCCCCCCACTAAAGATTTTTCTAGTTAACTAGTAGTTCGTTTAAGCCATTAGGCTATTCAACTAATCACGCATTTATATTAAATCAATAGGCCTACTAATCCATAATGAGCTTCAATATGTTCCACGCTCAAGCACACTTATAAAGTTTGCCAAAAAAACACAGGCAAAAGTAGCCTAATGATTATTAATGTGTAGAAAAAGGAGACATTTTAATTATTTATTAATAAACTAATGTTTTCTTGTTGGTTGCAAGATGAAATTCACAGTGCTGACTCTCATCTCCACAGTAGCCTACTGACACGCCTTTAGAGAGAAATGCAACCTTCATATGTAATCAGGGAGTATTTAATTTCGTTTTTAATTGGTTCATTTAAAAGTAGACATTTCAAAATTTCTATAGATATATTTCTCTATGTGAGACACACGTGCTGAGTTTTGGTTCTTTTTGGAGATGCGCTCCACACAGAGATGGCAGAAAGCGCATCCTGTTTGTTTTTGAATTCAAAATAACGTTTTGTTGTTATTATGAATTTACATAAAATCAGTTTCTAATTGATTTTAAGTTGTTTCATTATCAGGAAAAAAAATGCAAGTTATCGCGTGGGTGCCTCCCTTTCATCCGCATTGATATTCCGCACAAACACTTGAACACGGGCTAAAAGCACATTTATAGCCTATAGGTTAATGCTAGAGTTTGGAATCCACATTAAAACAAATCCTCACCAGTCTACATCCGAGACAGGTGCAGTTATAATCTATAAATTGAAAGCTATTTGACATTTTAAAATGATCTAACTGACCAACGCTGCTCCAATTCGTTTATCATATTGTTGATCAAGATTAAACAGATGCCGCTGAAAAAATTAGTTTTAAAGACTTACTTATGCATTAAATAACTAAGATACAAAACGGGTTAAGTAAAATATTCTAAATATATAATACGCCTATTGTACAAATATTTACAAAATAGACTGCGAATTGACTGCAGATTCACGTTTTGCATCTGCAAAGTGAATCATTTTACTATGCAATGATACGAAATTAAACCAAACAAGATGTGTAAAAGGGAAAAAAAATTTAGACAAAAAAAAAAAAAAGAATAAATAAATGATAACCCCACAGCTTGTACACTAAACATGCAAAATCTTGCACTCTGCATGCAGCACAGATAGCGACAAGAGTTATTTGAAACACACAAAATGTTTAAACAAGATAATATTAACAATGAAAGACATTTAAAATATTTTTGGCGAGCTGTCATGCAGTCCGCCTGTGAATGCTTAGGGTATCTCCGCTAAGCTCTCGCTGAGAATGCAATTTCTAAAATGTTATTAGAATGAATGCATTTCTAAAATGTTATGATACGGTAAACCTGACACAGCAGTAGACCTTTATCAGTCATCAGCAACAAGGCAAACGTGCGTATGCATATAATTTAATATGAAGTGTCCCTAGACTACAATAGATTTACAATCCACAAACCAGAAGCAACAATATCTACCGAATGGAGAAGGGCTGGCAATTGTCGCAGTCATAAACTTGATTTAATACATCGCTTATGCATTAAATGATAAAGATACAAAGTTAAATATGCGGAATATACACTCACTGGCCACTTTATTTGGTACACTTGTTCAATTGCTTTGTAACACAAATTGCTAATCAGCCAATCACATGGCAGCAACTCAATGCATTTAGGCATCTAGATGTGGTGAAGATGACTTGCTGAAGTTCAAACCGAGCATCAGAATGGGGAAGAAAGGGGATTTAAGTGACTTTGAATGTGGAATGGTTGTTGGTGCCAGACGGGCTGGTCTGAGTATTTCAAAAACTGCTGATCTACTGGGATTTTCACGCACAACCATCTCTAGGGTTTACAGAGAATGGCCAGAAAAAGAGAAAATATCCAGTGAGCGGCAGTTGTGTGGACGAAAATGCCTTGTTGATGTCAGAGGTCAGAGGAGAATGGGCAGACTGGTTACAGATGATAGAAAGGCAACTGTAACTCAAATAACCACTCGTTACAACCAAGGTATGCAGAATAGCATCTCTGAACGCACAACACGTCGAACCCTGAAGCAGATGAGCTCCAGCAGCAGAAGACCACACCGGGTGCCGCTCCTGTCAGCTAAGAACAGGACACGGAGGCTACAATTCACACAGGCTCACCAAAATCGGACAATAGAAGATTGAAAAAGCGTTGCCTGGTCTGATGAGTCTCGATTTCTGCTGCGACATTCAGATGGTAGGGTCAGAATTTGGCGTAAAGAACATGAAAGCATGGATCCATCCTGCCTTGTCTCAACGGTTCAGGCTGGTGGTGGTGGTGTAATGGTGTGGGGGATATTTTCTTGGCACACTTTGGGCCCCTTAGTACCAATTGAGCATCGTTTAAACGCCACAGCCTACCTGAGTATTGTTGCTGACCATGTCCATCCCTTTATTACTACAGTGTACCCATCTTCTGATGGCTACTTCCAGCAGGATAATGCACCGTGTCACAAAGCTCAAATCATCTCAGACTGGTTTCTTGAACATGACAATGAGTTCACTTTACTCAAATGGCCTCCACAGTCACCAGATCTCAATCCAATAGAGCACCTTTGGGATGTGGTGGAACGGGAGATTCGCATCATGGATGTGCAGCCGACAAATCTGCAGCAACTGTGTGATGCTATCATGTCAATATGGACCAAAATCTCTGAGGATTGTTTCCAACACCTTGTTGAATCTATACCATGAAGAATTAAGGCAGTTCTGAAGGCAAAAGGGGGTCCAACCCGGTACTAGCAAGGTGTACCTAATAAAGTGGCCAGTGAGTGTATATTGTATATTTTTGTATAGTGTATAACATAGTGAATTATTTTTAACATGCAATGAGAATAAAAAATAAAACCAAACAAGATATGTAATGAAGAAAAAAATATTTAGACAGTTAAGAATGAATGATGTTACTCCACAGCACTCTTGCGCGTCTCACTCAGCAGCATGTGCGCTGAACACGCAAAATCTTGCCCTCTGCATGAATGCAGCGCAGATAGTGACAAGTTATTTGAAACACATAAAAGGTTTAAAGAAGATAATATTGACAATGAACATTGACATTTGAAAAAGTTTTGGCGGTTTGTCCTTCAGTCCGTCTGTGCATTTCTGACCCGCACAGCAAATGCAGTTTAAATCTCTGCAACGTTTTCGAATGCAATTTAAATGAATGCAATTTCTAAAATGTTAGAATGAATTAATTTCTAAAATGTTATGACACGGCAAGCCTGAAACAGATCAGTATAGACCTACACAGTAGACTATCAGTCATCAGCAATGAGGTAAACATGCGTGCCAGTATGCATAAAATTTAATATGAAATGTCCATAACGGTCACGTCCGTAACGCATTATATGGTTGATAAGAGCAAAGAATAGAGATGAGCTGTTGATCATAATTAGCATGGCCATGAGTTGGCTTTGTACAGAAAGTTTCAAGTTAATTGCATTAATTATATGATATAAACTTAATCTTTAAAATGTTACGGACGTGACACAGCACTGAAGCGTCCTAACCTCTTAAATCTAGCCCTTATAAATCCAAAAATCATCTCTGTTTAGACAACGTGAGTTAATTTACTTTTCAGACAGGCCTCCATTCTACAAAATACTTACTGTTGACACAAATGAAAAAATGGGCAGTCTTTGATATCTCATTTGAAAACATGAAATACAGTCGAATGAAAATGTAATTTTACTTTAGGTGCACCCTTCATATATAGTGGATAAACAGCGATTTCCTTCAAATTTATATTAAAGCATGTTAATGCAGTAAAATACAGACCTAAATGCACAAGTTAAACAGGGTTTTATTCTTTTGGTAAAAACTTTATTTATTCATGGTAAGGATGACTTTTGCATGAAATTGCCCTGTTCTGTTGTAATGATTCCCAACTGCATCTACTTTCGGAAGGCCAAATAAAGTGCTTAGCTTTCGCACAGAAACACACAGCGTCTCCCTGACATGGCTGCATCAACACTACTGCGGTTACTGAAACCACGCCTTCTTTCTTTGCGTGAACATTTGGGCTGCATTTTGCAAATATTACCACATCGTGACGTAGACGTGTGGGCATGTTTGAACGAGCCGTTTTAGCCCGGTCTGGATCAGCCTTCTCTTTTAGATAGAATAAATCCTTTTGTGGGAGACTTTGAGCTTTGTAACTCTGCAGATCTTATACATACACAAACAGCTACATATCACACTAAAGAAAAGAAAAAATAGAAATCGCATCATATGACCCCTTTAAAAAAGGAGACATATAAAATGTGCAGAGCGATGGATCACCAGGCCTGGAGTTAAGAACCACTTATCCACCTTTTTCTTCAACACAGATGTAAGCCTATGGGTGAGACTTCTGGTTCATTAGCCGCTATAGGTAAATAACGAGGAGAATAACAACATGCGGTAAATGGTAAAACCGTTTGCACCACAAACCAGTGTGTTCATAATTAAGATTATACATTTAAATAATATGACACACCAATTTTCGATATCAAGCAGCAAAATGAACTGTTTTGTACTGCTAAAAATAGCTGGACGCAGATGAGACCGGAAGCTAGACCCATAGAATTTACAAATGGCCACGCGCATTTTTACGGCAAGAAAAAGTTTGATAAAGATGGCCTAACAGACAAGAAAAAAACAACAGTCTTTAGGGTAGAAACGACACATTGACTTAATCGATTACACTGACCATAAAAATAAGTCTATTTGCATGGAATGCACAATGTACTCACAGAGACATTATTTGCTTTTATCTGAAGATCCGCCAGAGCTGCTGTGGGTGAGGTGTGTGGTTCAAACAAACGCTCTCCACTCAGTTATGCCGAGTTCACACTGCACGATTTTAGCCCTGTTTTTCAGTCGCAGACAGGTTTTGTGAAATTGCCGACAAATGCCTGAAATCGGAGGCAAATCAGTGCTCGTTCACACGAGTGACAATCACACAGGGTGAATTATCAAAGATGCGATCTGAGAGAATCGCCGACACGTGGCAACACCCTTGAAATATGTCATGCTAAATATCTGGTCCTGTCAGCGATTCAGAATCCTGCTGTGTGAAATGAGTTCTGACTGAAAAACACATCTACGATGACCTACAGGGCAACGAGGTTCGGGGAGGAGTTATATGAAACGTAGTTTGCAGACCAGTGTTGCCAAGTCCGCGGTTGTCGCCGGTTGTTTTTCATATTTGCAGGTTGAAGCGACCCCAATAACGTGACATTTAACCCCTGGAATGTGAATTGTACCAGGAGAACCCCGCAAAAAAAAATGTGTACTTTTACCGCCCCTTTGAAAACAACAGTGATGCGACGTCTTTGAAAATCGTGCAGTGTGAACTCGGCATTACAAAGCATTTAAAGTTGTTGTAGGCTCTGTAAAAATATGACTGATGAACTTGTGCTTCAATTCGACTAATTCATGTAATAATACACTTTTAATTGAGAAAAAAAACTCCCAGTGTTATGGACATCGCCATCTTTGATACATCACTACGGTTACCTTAACGATTGTATTCTTATTTTCATAGTCAACATAATCGAGCAAGTGAATGGATAGTTTCAGCCCTATGTGTCGTACATATATAAAATTCAAATATTGTCTTATGCTTAGTGGTATTTTTATGTATTTATAGCATGGATGCATCTAAAGAAGACAGGTCCTTGGGAAGACTTGTAAATGATGAGCACAAAAATCCTACTTGCAAAATGAGGACCGTTGAAGTAAACGGAAAACCTCACCTGTGTCTCTTCGCTGTACGAGATATTCTACCAGGGGAAGAAATCACTTACAATTATGGAGACTCAGACTGGCCGTGGCGAGTCAAGGTACTTTCAAGATTGCTAAAAATCTTTATTAATAATTCATGATTACCCTTTACTCTCATTCTATTTAGTTACTAAGTTTTTTATATTTTTCAAGTCTTTGAATCAAGCATCAGAAGAATCCACTGATAAAAAGTTAGCCAGCAGTTTGGGTCCGCAGAAATCGGCAAGTCCATTTAAAACCTCTTTATCAATATTCTGTATTCTTGACTTTCTGAACATAAGGATACTGACGTGTGTGAGTACAGAGTCTGGGTTTTGTCAGAAGGAAAGGAGTGATAAATAAAGTTACTGTAGGACAGCTAGAGGAATGAACCTGTACTAGTTTTTCTATCTTTTAAAAATATTTCTGATTTTGATATTCACTGATTTCTTTTTTGGCATTCAGTCCCATCACGCTGCTTCTGTTTCCTCACCTGACTTGGACAAGGAGAACAGCAATGGTCCACATAAGAAAGCTGAGCCAGAACAGTCAGACAAAGCAAGAACATCAGGAAATAAACAGGTAACCATCTCAAGCATGCAGCAACTACCTATTAATGTAGCTCTCTGGAAGCGCACTGCACTCGCAACGAAATGGATACGTTTATAATCTAATTCATAAATATCAAACGTTTTTGACATCATTTATGGAATACACTCGTTTCACATTGAGTTCACAGTTTTAACGGTCATCTTTGCTTTAATTTATTTTCAAGATCTGAGGAAAATTATCTGTTGTTGCTTTCAGTATGGCTATAAGGAAGCACAAAATGATAAACTCATATTAGACACGTTTAACTTTGAATAAAGCACATAATCACCTGAGATTATCTACTGTCATATAGTTTGTATGTTGTTGTTCCAGCTGCAATGTCACAGAAATAGAAACCGTTTCTAAATTAGAAATTTTGTGTGTCGCCGTCATGGCTAGTTAGGACAAAAACTCAGATTAACATGAAAAAGATACCTTTTATCGCATGTCGCGGTGTCGCGTGTAGTTAGGACACGGTGTTAAGCTAAATAACTCCTTATATGTCTACAGAAGCTGTCTCAGTCAAGATTCTTGAAAGAAATTCAAAAGGAGCACAATAAGACCGCCAAACAGCCATCACAGAAAGATTGCTTGGTGAGTAAAATGTGAAATGGTCATATCACTACTGCAGGGGTAGGCAACATCGGTCCTGGAGTGCCGCTGTCCTACAGAGTTTAGCTTCACCCCAAATCAAACACATGCTCTTTATCATCACAAGGGCTACGGGCAGGTGAGGTTTTTTCAGGGTTGGACCTAAACTCTGCAGGAAATTAGCACTCCAGGGCCGACGGTGCCTGTCCCTGAACTACTGTATGATTTACTCCTAAGTCCATTAACAGTTAATTATTTTATTATTAATTTATATTATATTTGCTTGGTGCTTTTGCTTTGAGTTCTTATATTTTTATTCCAATTATATTTTTAAGCTCTCACAGTCATCTTCTGTCGCATCTACCACCGATACAACCTCTTTATCAGCACCCTGTGCTGTGTCCACTTCTGTAGTTGCCCTGATCTATGTCTGTTTTTTTTGGTTTTGTGGTCGTTGTTCATGAGTGCCTTGTTGGTCCAGAGCAGCCCGCTGTTCATTCTTTGGTTTTCCAGCATCTTCTGGATATTTGACCCCTTTCTAACAGTAACTGTATGGTTTTGAGATCTATCTTTCACACTGAGGACAACTGAGGGACTCATACACAACTATTACAAAAGGTGAAAACATTACCGTTGCTCCAGAAGGACACACAATGCTTTAAAAGCAAGAGGGTGTAAACTTTGAGTAGGATGATGATGATGATGTGTAAGTTTTTCTTTAAAAAAAAAGAAAAAGAAAACTTTTTTTTCCATTTAGTAGTGCACTTCAGAATCTACATAAATACTTACGTTTCCAATTAACTGTACTTACATGTACAGTTTACCCTGATTATCCAAATTAAAAAGTTTACAGCCCCTGCCCCCCTTCTAGAGTATTGTTAAAAGTTTTCCTCAGTTGTCCTCAGTGTGAAAGATAGATGACAAAGTCATACAGTTACTGTTGGAAAGGGTCAAATATGCTGAAGATGTTGGAAAACCAGCGGGCTGCTCTGGACCAACAAGGCACTCATGAACAACGACCACAAAACCAAAAAAAAAACAGACATAGATCATGAGGGTATTCAAGGTTCAAGGATATGTAAACATATGAATGTGGTCATTTTTATAAATTCAATTATTTTGTCTTGTGGAGAATACATAAACATCTGTAATGTGAAATTCAAGACAGTACTAAATAAAAGAAATAACCTTTTTTCATGATCCCTCTTATATTGTTAAAATTATTAATATTTTGCATATTCTGAAATGGGTATGTAAACTTATTAGCACAACTGTATATGCAGTTTAATTTTTAACATTTATATATTAAACTGACCCATAAGGTTCAGCATATAAAATATTTGACATACTTGCTTTATTAAATTGACTGGTAGATTACTAAGATGCCTCATGTAACATTAATTAACTACGTTAAAAACTTTAGAAATACATTTAGCTATTGTGTTACTGTGAAAGTAATTGGAATTAATTAATTAATTTTTAATATTTATAAATAAATGTTTATTTATTTTTATTTATAATTATTTATAACTTTATTTATTTTGTAGGTTCTTCCAATACTTCAAAGCGGAAATGGGAAAATGCAGAGGTACAAGCAGTAGAACGACAAATGATAACCTTTATCAACACATGCAGAGTTCCTGGTAAGAAAGACTGTGAGCAATGCATACAAGCAGAACCAGCACTAAAGGAGCGGACATGGACAGGTGTTAAAAATTATGTCAGAAACAGGATCACTACTCTGAAAAAAAAGGGTGGTTTGTAGGGGTGTGTATGTAAAGGGGAAGAAGGAGGGAGGAGTGAACGTAAAGGGGAAGAAGGAAGGAGGAGTGAACGTAAAGGGGATGAAAGGGAGGAGTGAACAAAAGGGATGAAAGAGGGGAGCGTGAACAAAGGGGAAGGAAGGAAGGAGGAGTGAATGTAAAGGGGAAGAAAGAGGTAGGAGTGAGTGTGAATGAATGTAAAGGGAAAGTTCTTAAAATGTTACATGGATTGTCATTATAAACTTGATTATTTTCATTGTTCTGTTTTTACAAAGTTGGAGTATCATTTTAATCTTTTTAGTAAGTCGTAAACTATCTGTAATTTGCATGTCCACAACAATGTTTGAATAACATTAATTTCCTCAGTAAGTGGAGTCAATGTAAAGGGGAAAGTTTGTGTAATGTTACATGGTGTGTCATTATAAACCTTTTTTTTTTTCATTTCTTTTATTAGTTATAATATGCACTTTGACCACAATGTTTTATACTGTTCATATCTTTAACAAGTGGTATTATTAAAAGAAAGTTGTTGTAATAATGCATACATTTGATGGACTGAGTTTCCATGTTAATATTTTCTGTTATGTTTATGTTGGATTTTCATTCATCAATTTAAAAATGACAACTTGGTACAATACTGAGTGGAGTGATTTTTGTTGTTGTTCTTAATCCAATCTCATGATTATAGAGTTTGTGTATACAGGAGTCCCCAAAATGTCACTTAAGCGGAGTTTGTGTATCCCAGAGTCCCCAAAGTATAATTTAAGCAGAGTTTGTGTATCCTGAAAGTCCCTAAAATTTAAGCAGAGTATGTGTATCCCGAAGTCCCCAAAGTGTCACTTAAGCGGAGTTTGTGTATCCCGGAGTCCCCAAAGTGTCACTTAAGCGGAGTTTGTGTATCCCGAAGTCCCCAAAGTGTCACTTAAGCGGAGTTTGTGTGTCTCGGAGTCCCCAAAGTGTCACTTAATAGGAGTTTGTGTATCCCGGAGTCCCCAAAATGTCACTTAAGCGGAGTTTGTGTATCCCGAAGTCCCCAAAGTGTCACTTAAGCGGAGTTTGTGTGTCTCGGAGTCCCCAAAGTGTCACTTAATAGGAGTTTGTGTATCCCGGAGTCCCCAAAGTGTCACTTAAGCGGAGTTTGTGTATCCCAAAGTCCCCAAAGTGTCACTTAAGCGGAGTTTGTGTGTCTCGGAGTCCCCAAAGTGTCACTTAATAGGAGTTTGTGTATCCCGGAGTCCCCAAAGTGTCACTTAAGCGGAGTTTGTGTATCCCAAAGTCCCCAAAGTGTCACTTAAGCGGAGTTTGTGTATCTCAGAGTCCCCAAAGTGTCACTTAAGCGGAGTTTGTGTATCTCGGAGTCCCCAAAGTGTCACTTAAGCAGAGTTTGTGTATCTCAGTCCCCAAAGTGTCACATAAGTGGAGTTTGCGTATCTTGGAGTCCCCAAAGTGTCACTTAAGCGGAGTTTGTGTATCTCGGAGTTTGTGTTTCTGTTGTATTCCGAAACAGTTTTTTAATGGAGACACATCAAGTCATTGATAATTCCTATAGAGCTCTTCACAATGTTTATGTTTTTACAGAAAATCATGTCTTAATGTCTCTGAGCCTTCAGTCAGCAGCAAAAGGAAACTGCTGAGATTAAACCTCCTCAAGATACTAAATTAACTAGAAGGATGCAGGTAGTGGTCAGTGAATTGTCCTCTGTCATGCAGACACCTGATTTCAAGTTACTAGTCAGAAAAATGTAGGTTATCTATTTTCAATTATCTTAAAAAAACTAACTCGTGTATTATGCCTTTATCTCTGCACTAGCTTGTTTTCTAGACAATATTGACACTATGGCCCGGTTTCACAGACAGGGTTTAGACTAAGTCAGGATTAGGCCATAGTTCAATTAGGTCATTTAAGTAATTTCTACAAACCTGCTTGGAAAAAAAAAACAAAACAAAACAAAAAAAACATTACTAGTGTGCATCTTGAAACAAAACAAAGGCACTGATATATTTTAAAATCAGTCAGTGCAAGTTTCTTTCAGCTGAAACAGATCAGACTTAAATTTTAGTCTAGGACTAGGCTTAAGCCTTGTCTGTGAAACTGGGGGTATGAGTTGCAATTCTATTTCTGCTCGTTAGGATGACTCATTGGTAGCACAACCACAAAGTCCTAAAAGTATAGCTTAACCAGAGTTTGTGTATCACCAAAGTCCTTAAATTGTGGCTTGATCAGAGTTTGTGTATGTCCCCAAAAGTGACATAAAAAATACTTGTCCCTAAAGTGAAGGTAAAATGTCAGGTCTTTAAAGAAGGCTTTTATTGAGAATATCAACTGATAAGTGTAAAGAGAGCTTCTCCTGTATCTCAGTCATATATTTCTTTTGTCTCTAGACCCTTTAGAAAGAGGTGTACCCAAAGGTAGGGTGTTCAGTCATACGTCCTCATTTTGTAGTTAAGTAGGTATGCGTGTGTGTGTGTGTGTGTGTGTGTGTGTGTGTGTGTTTTGTGTGTCGGACCCAGATCAGCTTTCTACTCAGAAACATAAGTAAACATATTGCTTCTGTGTGTGTATATGTGATTTATTTCCCTTTAACACAACCGGATATCAGGCCCAGATGTGGAAGGGATTGAAATGTAAAATCGTCGATGCATACCTACACTTCCATCGCAATGGTATTTGTGTGTGTGTGCGTGTGTGTGTGTGTGCCCAAGTGTGTGTTTATGCTTCAAGGATGTCAGCAAATAAATTGAATTTCCCATGATTACTTTGTAAGCAAATACAAAGATAAAAGAGCACACGTGCACATTCACTGACCCTACAGTAATAACTAATTTTCATATATATATATATATATATATATATATATATATATATATATATATATATCAATTGTTGAAGCTATTAAGGTGTGCTGACCCATAAATCTTTTAAAAACCTGGGCCAAGTTTAAACCAGTAACCAGGCATCACATTTGGCAAAGGGGCATATCTGACTTTGCATATATTGCCATTATTATGTAATCAAAATGAAAATTATTATTGCTGGTCTTCAATGATAATGTCAAGTTACTTTAATGTACTGTATTTGCACCAAAAAATGATAAGGATTTATGCTGATATCATTCAAAAACCACACCTTTCCAGGGGTGTTTCCAACCTTTTGGAGGGCAGTGTATATATGTATGTACAACCACACACACACACACACACACACACACATATATATATATATATATAGTTGACATTTATAAATTCAATATATATATATGAAAATGGATTCAAATTGAAATTTATATTAAATGCATTTAGCTGAACTTTAGAACACTTTTTGACTCAATTATGTATGTATTTGTAATTTCATGATTCTACTGTTTTAGTTATATACAGTATATATAATCTAATCGTGTTTGGTCTCGTACCATATCGTGTACCTTGTCAGTGTCGTGCGCATGCTTGGCCATTTGTTGTGATAAAAAGGAAAGTGTGTCCAGCTGAATTCGATTAGTGTTTTGTTAGATGATATAAAAATGTTTAGTTTACCGTGGCAGCCGTCGTGTGAAGATCGAAGAGTGGAATATATATATATATTATGAAATATATATATATATTATTTCATTTCCATTTAGTTTGTTGAAGTACTAAAATAACTCAAATTAAATAAAACTAAAACTTAATTAAAAACCCATAGAGACATAATGAAAAACTAATAAAATGACAAACATTACTCCAACTTTAACTAAAATTAAAATAGATAACAAATACAAATCAAATTACATTAGTTAATCAGTAATCCTAAAAATAACACTAAGCCAAACAGACATGCTAAAAAAAAAACAACTTACTCACAAAAAGTAAGAAATGGTTATAAAAAACTGAAACAGAAGTGAAATAAGTAGTAGGAAAGAGGAGAAATAAAAAGCGATAAGTATATCCTTTGCTGGTGTCCCTGCCTGGTGCAGTCGCACGGTAGAGTCGATGGTCTTTACACTCTTCGATCTTCACACGACGGCTGCCACGGTAAACTAAACATTTTTATATCATCTAACAAAACACTAATCGAATTCAGCTGGACACACTTTCCTTTTTATCACAACAAATGGCCAAGCATGCGCACGACACTGACAAGGTACACGATATGGTACGAGACCAAACACGATTAGATTATATATACTGTATATAACTAAAACAGTAGAATCATGAAATTACAAATACATACATAATTGAGTCAAAAAGTGTTCTAAAGTTCAGCTAAATGCATTTAATATAAATTTCAATTTGAATCCATTTTCATATACTTGCAATTTACATGCATTTAAGTGTACTAAAACATTACACTCCGTTCACACTTAAGTGTATTCTTTTGAAGTATATTATTTGTAATAAGTACTCAACATCTGACATTGTAAACGTGCATGTGTGTGTGTAACAGTGTGAGAAAGGTTTCAGTTGTACATGCAGTCAGTGCTAATATAATGCATGTGTGTAGGAGTGCATGTTGAAGGTGGGGGAAGGAAAATGTACTAAAAGTGTAAGATCTTCTGATCTTTAGTAATTATAAGAGGCAATGAGTTTAATTCATTAATGCAAAATCATCCTCTTTCATTTATTTCCGACCCTTTTGTTTCACTGTCCTCTGAGACGCCCATCCATACCCCTTTTCGTTCCTTTTCTCGCTTGTTTTTAACGTTAAACTGAAATGAGGATGATCGTTATCTGTGGCCTAATTGCGAGTTAATTATGAGAAGGAATTCTCACGTGGCTCAAGCAAAGGCAGCAAGTCCAGAAATGAAAAACGTGTGTAGTTTTATGAAGTTTGTGCGTGAATGTGTGCAGCTTTGAGTAGGTGAAAGAGAGAATAGCACACGTAAAAAGCTAGAAGCTAATGCTAACACGTGAACGGAAATGCTAGTTATGTGTCAGAATGCAATTTCTAACGCAATGAAAGCATGTATTCTTTTTGCTGTCGCATGGGATGCTATAGTGTCCATGCTGATAGCATCAGATAGTACTACGATAATATTTTGATATTTGTCGAGATACTGTATGATTAACATATGCATATACAATGGTGCTCCAGAAAGGTATAAAGAATACCATGAAACCATTGTGGTACTGTAAAAATAAACATGGTAATGAAATTATATTAAGGCTTAAGCAAATTAAGAATCTGGTTCCACATATTTAATTTTTGTATATATTTTACAAATGTTTCTATATAAATTTATATACATATCAAAAAAAAAAAATCAGGCAATTTGTATACAGTTTTACAGATTGTACAGATCTCACTTAGAATGTGTACCAGGCACATTTTAACCCGGAATTAAAAGACTAATAAAAATGTGTTATATTTTGCATAAACAAAAGTGAACCTGTTTTAGGACCATTATTATTAGTAGTAGTAGTATTAGTAGTAATAGTAGTACTAGTAGTATTTTTATTAATTTATTTATTATAATGATGACGATTAAAATTGTTTTGATTGTTTATTTAACAACAATTTTTGGTGTGGTTCTTTTCATGCAAATAAAGTTTTACTTCACAAACATTTGAAGAGTTAATTTGCAAAAACGGATAACTCCATTTTTAACAATTTTCAGAAATCGTGTTTTTTCATTGTGCATTCCAATTAATCTCAGTCAAACTGCAATTGGGTTATTTTGATTAGGTAAAAAACTAAAAAAAAAAAAAAAAAAAAAACCCAGCTAACTAACACAATACAACACAAAAACATGATAACACACAAAAAAAAAAAAAATATATAACATGATAGTTATCTGTTTTTGCAAATAAACTCTTAATGTATTTGTTTGTTTGTTTGTTTGTTTGTTTACTTAACAATTTTTGCAACTTTTTGCTTATTTTGCCTATTTTTGTTTTTAAATGATGATTACAATACAATTTGCCACAAATTATTGTCTCATTACCGTAAAATGACTATTAACATAAAACAAATTTAACATAGTTATTAGTTTGCACTACAGTAGTGAGAATGATAATGCCAAATGCCTAATTGTCATGAAAATAATGCCACAATGCAAAATAATCGTAATTGCTCAATAAAAAATAGGCTTGATTTTCTTTAAAATCTCTCATTTCTTTCTTTCAATTTCTGGGCGACATTTGACCCGGACATCATCATCACCATCATCATCATCATCATCATCATTTTTTTTTTTTTTTTTTGGGACTGTTGTCTATGCTGCACAATGTACAGTGTGTTGCATAAATTGCAGTGTATTCAGATTGCAAGGTCAGATTTGAGTGAGTTCCTCTTTTAGTGTGTGTGCATGCATTTGTCCCTCTGTTTTTCCGCAGTCGGTTGGAAACAGGAGTTTCAGTCGTTTACTTTCCAACTCTACTTTCTCTTTCTGTTGCTTCCTCTCTTCTCTCTGTCTCTCTCTCTCTCTGCCGTTCTCACCCCTCTTTGTCCTTTTCACTCTAAATTTCCCCTCGCTGTCTGGAGGCGTGCGTGTGTGTATGGGAGACAGGTCTTTGGTAACGTTTACATAAAAGCCTCGGGTCGGCAGCGCTTTTTTGGCGTGTGACAGCAGTTGCAGCACGTTATATATCTGACAGGTGCACAGCAGGTGAGAGTTGACGTGGAAAGAGTGTAACCAGGGGGCGGACAGGAAGTTAGGGATGACCACAGCTCCTGGCTATGAGCAGACAGGGCTAAACCACATGTGTTTGAGGACGTGTTTTTTGTGGGAGGCCCAGACTTGCTTTATGTGCTGGACAGACCAAACCACACCCAGCTCTTCTGCACCGTCTGCGGGCAGAACTCTGTGCCTAAACCCCCCAGACTCAGTGTGGTGGAACGGTGGTACAACCGACTGCATGTGCGTATGTGCTTTTATCAGAGCCTCACCTCTCGTAGCAGTTGCAAAAACACCCACACTTGACTTTTTAACCCAACACCTGCTCAAGTATTTTTATTTATTTTTTTCCTTTCTGTTGTTGGTATATTAACCTGGTATCACTATAAATTGTCTTAAATATATACAATATTTATTGTTCCAGTTTTGGATGCTGATTGGTCAATATGTTTTCTTAATATGGCCATACAACAATATTAAGCTGTGACTACATTTACAATGTAAGGTGGTTTATATCAATGTCCAATCTATGTCCGCCAGCCTTTTTTATCCATGTTGGCTTCATATTTTAGTAGTGAAACCATCAGACACCTTGAATAAATGTGCATGTTTTTTTTTGTTTTTTTTTTCTTTAGAAAAGTCAAATGTTTTTCATACTTGATCAATGAATCATGAACACTTATTGTACTTGTACCTGTGGAACAGTATTAAAGTATAAGTCCACTTCTAGAATAAAAATTTCCTGATAATTTACCATGCCATCCAAAATGTTCATGTCTCTCTTTCTTCAGTTGCAAAGAAATTAATTTGGACTTCCATACAGTGGACTTCAGTGGTGGGCAACAATTTTAATGTCCAAAATGCAGTTTCAATGCAGCTTCAAAGGGCTCTTCATGACCTCAGCAGAGGAATAAGGGTCTTATCTAGCGAAACGATCAGTCATTTATAATAAAAAAAAAAAAAAAATTATATATATATATATATATATATAATAAACTTTTTAACCACAAATGCGCATCTTCACACATTACATAATCATTTTGGAAAGGTCACTCATAGTTAATTCTTCGTCTTTGTACTTTCGTTTAAAAACTCCATCCCATTTTTTCCTCCAACTTTAAAACTTTAAAATCATTACACGTTGTTTTACCTTTTTGGTAAAAGGCATCTGACTTTTTTTGCATGTTCGCTTTGTAAACACTGGGTCGGTACTTCCACCTACGTCATGCATGACATTTCGAACATCACGGAATGAAGACACGCATCACAGAGCTAATGCTAGCAAAGCATTTGTGGTTAAAAAGTGTGTGTGTGTGTGTGTGTGTATATATATATATATATATATATATATATATATATATATTCAAGAAAATGACCGATTGTGTCACTAGATTATGCCCTTATTTCTAGGCTGAGATCGTGTAGAGCTCTTTGAAGCTGTACTGAAACTGCATATTTGACCTTGAAATCATTGGCCTGGAAATTTCTATTTTGGAAGTGGACTTATCCTTTAAGACACTAAAGGTTTACAGACCGAGGACAGACACCAGAAGAAAGATGTTCCTGATCACCTGTGTGAAGATGCCATACACTTTGTTTAGGGACTCAATATTCATTTCTGTTAATTTTGTAGAGTTGCACCACATAACATTTTATAAATTGTAGTAAAGTAAACTTGCCTTGTCATAAAGTTTAAAGGTTAAAGAGGTATTACATACAGGGCTGTCATTAGTGGTGACGGTTATAAGGGCCCACGACTGTTGGGCGCCCCCGTCAATTGTAACGGGCTGTTCGGGGTCAGCGTGAAAAACGCTCGGGACAGTTGACACACTGCCTGATCAGTCACTGCTGAGCGCCATCACTAAAGTTTATCATTTGCACATGTTTTTAAACGATGTTCAATTTAAACCTTCAAACAATTTTAAAGCATTCAAGCTCAAGAAGCAGTGAAAGAACTCAATTCGGTGTGCATGGTGAGAACTTGTTGCATGTTCTTGAATGGTTTAAAATTGCTTGAAAGTTTAAATTGGCAAGGTGAATTTGTCCGTTCAAGAGCAAGAAGACACAAAATAGAACTCAATTTTGGGCTCGTGCATTGTCAGAGACACGGCTTCAAAACTTTCATTTGAAATCTCTTTTGCCTCTTCTTGCACTTGAACAGAAAAATACATACAAAATTATGCCAAAATACCTATCTTGTTGAGTATCCTCGAACGAAAACAGTTGAGAAAGATGTGTATCATTATATTGGATCCATGAATTGTGTCTTTATGTGACCGTGCCCTAATTTACAAGCTGCTGTCGTTGTCCTTAATGTTAATCGAAGGAAAAAAAAAAAGAGAGAAAATCACTCACTGCTTTTTTTGTAGCTTTAACAAAGACTATTCAATTTTATATTTGTTTATTCAATTTCTGTACCAGAACACTGACAAACTTAAAAAAAAAACAGCATTGTTTAATTTATATCTTTATTCTATTTATTTATTTTTGCTAGCCAATTTACACAATTTCAAATAGGGCCCATGGGTACAACCTGCACCCCGCATACCCCAGCCCTGATTACATATTTTAGTGCCATTAAAACACAGTCATGAAGGTCTGCAGGGGTCCTCTCTGTTATTTATTTATTTTATTATTTCTTATTAATCTATTTATTATTTTTCCTGTATGTTGGATGCACCATGACTTTATCAGAAAATTTGAACGCACAATGATTGAGTGAAGAGGCTGCTGTCTGACATTGTCAGGGCTGATTTATCAGGACTATTTAAATATCACTTAATGAAGAGAGTTTGTGTATTATTAAAAAAAAAACAAACAAAAAAAAACACTCTGACAGCACCCATTGTCACAGTGCACACAGCAGGGAGGAACGAGGAGACGAGGATAAACTCAAATAATAGTCTTTAATAACTCCAAACAAGGCAGGACAAGACAAGGCAAGGATGACACAGACAGGAACACCGGGAGTAACGAGTAGACCAGACGAAACTGAAGGAGCAGGAACTAATATACACTTAGTAATTAAATCACACACACCTGAACAAAATCAATAAACAATCAAACTTAACAAGGACAGGAACAGGAAGGACCAAATATGGGCATGACAGGGGAACACATGACACACACGACAGAGGACTGACATAACTCCCCCCTCCCGGGAGGCGTAACCCACACCGTAACAGTACCACCAGGGAAGGGGGGTGGCCGCTCTGGAGGCCTCTCTGGACACACATGGACAGGAAACAGGACGGGGACCTGACAGAATGGAGGCCATGGCGCTGCAGGGAGTCCAGGACGCCTCAGTCCCCTTGGCCCAGCCACTACAGCCGGAACCCCTTTGTACCCCCCCCCAACTGGGCAACTGGAGCCCTCCGTGGGCCAGACTCAGGAACTGGAGCCTCTCCTGGGCTCGACTCGGGAACTGGAGCCTCTCCTGGGCTCGACTCGGGAACTGGAGCCTCTCCTGGGCTCGACTCGGGAACTGGGGCTGGCCAAATAAACAGTGGCGGCCGGCTGGTTTGCCAAATATGGCGGCGGCAGGCTGGCTGGACAACGGCAGTGGCCGGCTGGCATGACCATCAAAAGCAGGGGCTGGCGGGCTTGAGGAAGCCACAGCCGGCGGCGGGCCTGGGAGAGCCGCGAATGGCGGCGTCAATCTCCCGCGAAAGGCGGGCTTGAATCAGCGGCAGGGGCCGTAGGGCTTGAGGAAGCCACAGCCGGCAGCATTGATGTGCCGCAGACGGCGGCGAGGGTGAGCCGCGGACGGCGGCGTGTGAGTGAGCGGCGGACGGTGGAAAGGGTGAGCCGCGGACAGCGGCGTTGATGCGCCGTGGAGGCAGACAAACAGGAAACAAAACAAAAGACTTTCAAAAACGAAAAAACAAAACGAGGTGAAGGGGCGCCGCTTACTTTCGATTTTGGTCTGGTCTTCTGTCACGGTGCACACAGCAGGGAGGAACGAGGAAACGAGGATAAACTCAAATAATAGTCTTTAATAACTCCAAACAAGGCAGGGCAAGACAAGGGAAGGTTGACACAGACAGGAACACTGGGAGTAATGAGTAGACCAGATGAAACTGAACTGAACGGGCAGGAACTAATATACACTTAGTAATTAAATCACACACACCTGAACGAAATCAATAAACAAACAAACTTAACAAGGACAGGAACAGGAATGACCAAATATGGGCATGACCGAGGAACACATGACACACACGACAGAGGACTGACACCCATTATGCAGTATGTCCTAAATTCTTATTTAAAATAGCGTTTATAATGCATTCTTAACCTTTCAAAGTATGCTATAGCTATCTATATGCATGTAGATGCTTCCAAACTAACAGACAAAGTTTAAATGCCATTAAACTCCTATTCTGATTTCACAGGGGTCTTTAAAACATCCATATATATGAAGGCTAGCCTTACTGTATTTGAACGCATATTGGCTTTGCCATTTACTGTAACGTGTTTTTCTTACAGACAATTTTATGTATCATTTCCTGGTGGCAGACATATGATGTGGTAAAGGACTTCCTGAGGCGACGTGTATGCTTTGTACTGTGAGCGATGTACTTTCCGTGTGTGTGTAAGAGATCCAGACAAACTACTATGATTTTGTCGCATTTCGATGAGGCCTAATTTGACCTCCTGTACCATCATCAAAATGTCAGCATCAAAAGAATCTGTGGCGAATTGCGCTGACAGTCCCTGCTGGAAACTTTGAGGCTACACTGTCTCCCCGAGCTGTGTTTCTTCGTATTAAAGGAGCACATAATTCTTAGAGAGTGTCTTTGATTTTTAGGTTTTGACATGTGAGAATATATAGATGAGGTTATTGCTCATTTAGGGAGACTGAGAGGTCAAATTAGCAGAAAAGTGAATACTGAAAATTCTTCGAATCTTTCTCATTCTGACTGGCTAAGGTTGAAAATGCCAGATCATTCAGAAAGAGTGAGAATGAGAATGTTCAACTTTTTTTTTTTTTTTTTTTGAGTGTTTTTACCTTTTTACTTAGAAAAGCTGTTATTGTTTCCATGGTTCCATTTTCTGTAATCTTGTAAAACTATTATTTACACAACAACTCTTTTTATACCCCTGGCTCTATCTTAAGTCAGTGAGTATTCTTGGATTTATTGAAAACTGGATAAAGCCGTTCATAAAACTAAAGCTGTGGTTGTCATTCCAGCTGGCAGCATGATAGGAAGATGATTAGTATCGAATTGAGTGTGGCAGATATAAATGAATAAAGTAGAAAGTGCACTGTACATGTTGTATTTTATTACTTTCTCTGCGTGTAAAGGAAATATCAAAATGGATTCCTCTGTACAAAGCATTTTTAATGTATGGTTAGATTCACCATAATACCGAGATAAAAGGTAAGTTACTTTAGATATTTAGTATTTTATTTTATTTTATTTTATATATTATTTTTAAATATATTTAAAGGGTCTTCCTCAGGTAATGTTTCCATTCGTACCTGAACTTTTATTTTAAAATGTATTCTAAAGTTACAGTTGCAATGTGCGGGGTGTATTTAAAATAACTTTGAATTTAATTGTTTTGAAATCAATGTGAAACTTTAAAAATGCTTAATTAGAAATAACAGAAATTATTATTACTGTAGTTAAAAGTTATGATTTTGTTATGACTAAAAAAAGTCTGCTTTCTCTCACAGCTAAACGTATAGCTCATTAGCTATATTCTCCTAATATATTGTACAGATGTTTTGTATCTTAAATACATTTCGAAGAATACGCTTAAAATAAAAATAAAAATCCGAAAGCGTAGGTTCATCTGCATTGCATATCTTCCATGACTTCTCATCCTGATGACGTAGATTAAATATACCTGTTTTAAATATTTCACACATACACTTGTACACCCACACACACTCTTGGCTGATTTGCTGCTAATAGCAGCGAGGCGAGATCTTTTAGGCTGCTTTGCTCAATCGCAGGAAGTCATTGTTGACCTAGTTTAGAGACATTTGTAAGAAGGCTCTGCAGGCATCGGCCTTATAACCCATTGTGCATCACGAATTACATGCTTGTGTTATCAATAGGCCTACTATATTAATATATACATTTTTAAATATATAACAATGAGATAGAAACACTGATGTTACACTGACGAACTAAAAAAAAAAAAAAACTTTACATTTAAAAAGAGAAAAAATAGCATAACATTTCATTTTAATTTAAT
>CM077228.1:18258330-18285830 GCA_039654775.1 Spinibarbus caldwelli | reverse complement strand
ATCCCAACTAATCCGTAGGATGACAATATCACCCCCCACCCCATTTTTTCTCTCTTTCTCTCTAACTTGATTTCCTTCCATTTGTCATTAGTGACAAATATAATGATTGCTTTTATTATAGCAATTTTAATCCTAGCCCCAACGAAATCCACTCAAAAATAATCTACAATATATTATGTGTGCATATATATATATATATATATATATATATATATATATATATATATATATATATATATGCACACACAATATACATACATACACACACTGTAGATTGAGAATGAAGTTTTCAACTTCAAATGCCCTGATGAGTCACTTTGAAGTCATCAAAGTCAAAATGTTTTTGAAATTTGACTATTTAACATTTCTAAATAAACTTTTAATATATTTTAAAATAAAAATTTCACAGCCTTCCTGTTGCAGCAATTATCATACCCAGTTTAATTTTACATACTGCACTTTTTGTTGCAGTGTGTGTGTGTGTGTGTATATATATATATATATATATATATATATATATAAAAAAGGGGTGTAACAGTTCACACAATTCACAGTTTGGTTCGATACGACACAGTGGTGTCACGGTTCGGTACGTTTTCGATATGGGGGGCGGGACAATTGGTTACGTCGCAATGTTGGAAATGTTTCTGTTTTAAACTATGAAGGCGAGCCAATGGATATCACACAAGCACACGTTTACACCAGGGTTTGCACATGTGCAAACTTTGCGCAAGATTTATGCTGGTGAACGTCTTAATCTCAGTCAATTCACTATAAGCAGAAAGTGAAAGTAAAAACGGAATGACGGAGCTTTCGGCATCTGACGCCGCATATTCTCTCAGAGACGAATCTACTTCAACATATGTTGATAACGGTATAGCCTATAGCTGTTTTCATTTATTTCCTTTATATTTCTCTTTGGCCCGTACATACTAAAAAAAATAAATAAATAAAAAAATGAGAAGAAACGTATTTGGTGTTAAACAGGTTGTTTTAGAATGTCGGTGCTTGAAATAAAAGGTTTTTATTTCATTGATTTTTATTGATGACTGCAGTGTTAATATTTTAATTATAGGACTATAATTCATTGTAGGTAGCCTATAGCCCAATAGACCTGTTTTAAAAGACCTTTAAAAAAAAAAATAAAAATAAAAAAAAACATTTTAATTGAGGAGCAAATAGCCTAATCTTATCCTCGCAGCGCGTCAGTTATGCGGTAATTATTGAGGGGCAAATTAATTGTACTTTTAATTTAATAATAAAAGTAACTTCATAATAATAATAATAATAGGTCTAATAAAAATAAGAATGTAACAGGCCTACATTAATTGGAAATGCCAAATCCTCTTAATATTGCCAAAAATTTATGTTTTTGACAATATCTCTGGCTATCGTCGATACAAGATCATGTCTTTCGATGCACCCCAGCAAGGGGAGGTTATCGCGGGGCAGATAGCACATTGCCTGTTACGTCGTTTGGGCTGCATTGTTGAGCGCAGTGGCACTGATATTTCACACACTTTAAGCTCTTTTATTTTCCAAACATAATAGGATTAGTCCAACGAATCGTTCGGTTTGTAATGCATACCAAACCGAAAGCCTCGTACCGAACGGTTCAATACGAATACGCATATCGTTACACCCCTAGTATATATATATATATATATATATATATATATTTTTTTTTTTTGTATATATAATTATATATTATATTTTATATATATATATATATATATATATATATATATATATATATATAATTATATATTAGTGACATATATAATATATCTGTAATATATATATATATATATATATATATATATTTTTTTTTTTTTTTCACATTTGACAATAATATATTTGTAATATTTAACATAGTAATATGTTGTATGACCTTTATTTAACATACACTATACTAATAATGATATATTTTAGTAAAGTGATTTAATTAGAGCACTTTTAATCCTAGTCCAAACAAAATCAAGATATCTGTGTTTATATACACTACTGCATCACTACAACATTCAGATTTTTTTTTCTTAAATAGTACCTAAATTTAATATTACAAATATAATTAGTTTTATTAGTGATTTTAGTCCTAGTACAAATAAAATCTCCAAAACAATTAAATCCACAGTAGTGTCAAATATAACAAGTTGTTCATTTGCTAGGTATATATATATATATATACAACATGTGTGTGTATTAGATACATACCTGCTTGAGTTTCCCATTACTAGTATATTGTGATTTTTCTTTTTTTTTTCTTAAACAATAACTTTATGAATTTGAAAATGTTTCTGTGCAACCCAAATTCTAATTGGACAAGCAAACTATAAAAGTAATGCTGACACTTAATCAAATGTATTCTTTCTTTGAAGATTCGCTCGGGAGGGCGGGTTGTGGAAGTGTGCCACAACGGAAAATGCACTACCCGTGTCTTCAAACAGACTTTAGTGCGCTGGCAGATTCAACTGATGTGCAGTTTCCTTTTAAACTTTCTTTTTCAAAGTATGCTACAAAAAGTAAAGCATATATTGTGGTTGTTGTGTCTTGAGTTCACATCAAAACAAAATGCTTTACTTACCTTACGACAAATCTTTTTTTGGACATGAGAGGTTTGTTATCTACAAATACATTTAGTTTCCTGTGTACCTAAATAGAACGGCTGGCAGAGTGTGATTTTTGTTGATTCTGCTTGTTTTTTGTCTTTTGATGATAAATTTAGATTTTTTTTTTTTTTTTTTTTAAGTTTGTTTTTGTTTTTTAAGTGATGTGGCTGAATAAAAATTTTAGGTTCCTAAGATATTTGCTGGTTGTTCAATCACTATATTCATTCTATATTCAGTATGACCCTCGAAGAGATATGCTTTTGTAAAGGTGTAATGAAATTAACTTCTGGAAAAAAAAAAAAAAAAAAAATGTATGGGTGTATTTCTGAGTATGCATGAGACATATTGTACCATTAGAAATGTTTCCTGTTTCACAAAACCTGAGATTTCTTGCCCTTTCCACCTGACAGCATATTAAAGAGCTGACAAATACGTACTTTTTGTGAGGTTGCACTTACTCAACCACACATTTTCTTTCAGAGCTTCGACTGAACTCTTCATATGAGTTGTATGCTAAATAGTGTTTTTCTGTCTATTTTTATTTCTTAATTTCTATTATTTTATGAATATTATTATTTTATTTTTAAGGCATCAATTATTAAAGAATAAGCTGCCAAACAACCTTAATTATAATGCAACCGCAATAAATTATTCATTAACCCAGGCCTTATCTCACAGTTTTTGAAACTGATACCAGATTCAGTTGTTCTGAAATTCACAGGAGGATACAGTAAATATCGGTTATGAAATGTTTAATCTATGTTGAAAACCTACAATGAGTTCTTAGAATAGGTGTACTATTGCAAGTGCACAGCGTTTGCTCTCGAAACTGCAAAAGTTAGGTTCTTTACAGGCTCAAAGAAATGTATTTATTTATTTTTTTCATTTATTTATTTCAGAAGAAGACAATTGTGTATAACATATAATCATGCGCTTTAAATTAAGTAAAAAGGATCCTGAATAACAATGCAGGTCGTTTTGTAGTTTAATTTTATTAAAGAGGGTTTGCATGGTTTGCATTGGCTTGCTATACCTCCACAGATATTGAAAGCACACATGCTGTGTGTGGGGGATCTTATCTGTGGACCGTAAACATATTTTGGGGGTTTGTGGCAAATAGACTGATGGGCAAAATTCCAACTTGTGTGAAAGCGTGCGTATGTGTGTGTGTGAATGTGTCCAGTTGTCTATTCTCTCACCAAAAACATTTTTTTTTCTAATTAATTAGTCCCTCACATTTTATTTATTTATTTATTTGCAAATGAATACATCACATAAAACAAAACAAAACAAAAGAAAACAAAAGAAAACAAAAGAAAACAAAACAAAACAAAACAAAACAAATACTTGCAGTCTTAAAATAATTTGAACATTTACTATGGAGAAAAAAAAAACCAAACAAAAAAAACACTTTTTTTTTTCCTCCTATTCTCTAGCTTGCTTTCTAATTTACGTAGTTGTCTAATAAACCTGGCATTGTATATTATAAATATTGTTGCTTTGGATAAATGTGTCTACTTAACACATAAATGTAGGTGTAAAATATAAGTACTGGAGTATATATAATTAATGATTTATTTTGAAATATTATATAAATATTAAAATGAAATTCACTAAAATAATTAAACAGAAAAAGACAAGGGGAAAAAAAAAAAAAAAAAAAAAAACCTTTCCAATCAATAAAGTGTCAAAGTATTGCTTTGCTTCTGTGAGAAACAGATCAGCTTTCGTGACTTTGGCTATCACCACAAAGTTGCACACATAGCAAAACATCGGGCCGCAGCAAAACACACTCACACACACATTCATAGTTAGTGTCCTATCTCAACCACATCAAGGGTCCACCTCACTAGCTGACCTTAAAGGACAATGTCTGCAGATGTCTAAAGATTTGTCCACCTTGAGATAAACACTCTCTCTTTCCTCTGTCTCTCTCTGTCTATCTTCAATATCTGATTATCTTTGTTCTTTTATTAGCCAGGCGAGTGAGAATGGTTTGAGCTACTTGTCGCCATGGGCACTCAGATTGCATCTTTGCTCTGTGGCTTTAATAACGACAAGAGAATTCATGTTATTTTCCGCTCAGATATGGCCCCATACGTGTTCTCGTGTCCTCTTCATATGTGGTCTTCCCGGGCAGAACTTTAGAGACAAAGGACATGTGTCATTAAAAAAAAAAAAAAAAAAATTCCCAAGGCATCTAGAGAGATGGACACCTTGAAACATACAGAAACATCAGATAATTACCAGATCTTGTCTACACCACCAAAAGTACCAGAGGGCAATCTGGATGTTAGTTAAATAACTAAACAAAATAAATAGATAAATAAAAAATGTCAATAAACTGATTTACAACAACAACAACAACAACAACAATAATAATAATAATAAATTGCTATGCATTAAGAGATCTAAAAAAACAAAACAAAACAAAAAAAAATAAAACATTTTCTAAAGAAGAAAAATTTGGTATACATTGTGAGATCTAAAATGTTTTTTTTTTTTATTTATGTGTTTGTTTGTCTATTTATTAGCTAATTTTCATATAATTTGTATAAGGTCAGCTTGTAGTTTATTGATTTTCAGATTTTTTTTTCGTATTTTTTTTTAAGATTAATTCGTTTCAACTTCAAAAAATGAAATCAACATTAAAAATAATAATAGATTACTATAAGATTGCAATATTAATGCTCAGTAGGGGGAAGCAACATATACATTTGATTTTGCATCTGGGTGTTATTTAAAAATAAATAAAACACATGCCGAGATCTAGAATTTTTATGTATGTAACTTTATTATATTATTTTACAACATTTCTTAGGCCACCTTGAATTTTTATTGCTTTGCAGATTTTTCTTTTTTTTAATAGATGAATGGATTCCAACATCAAAAGATGAAATCAACATGAATACAAGATTACTGAAATGCTGTGCATCATATCTTTGAGACAGACTTAACTGATAATTGACAGTTTGTTGGTTTTGTCTTTTTTATATCAATATTTAGGGCATGAAAAAATTTATACATATATATATATATATATATATATATATATATATATATATATATATATATATATATATATGATTAATACACATACACTCATACACAAACATATACATTCATTAGTGCCATCTAGTGATCAGTGGCACCCTAATATTCAGTCCTACACATAAAGCTTCTAATTAGTAGCAAGAAAAAAAAAGTTGTATGATGCTATTGGAGAGCCGTTTTTAGTTCTACAAGCATTCGTTAGTTCCTGATTTCATCCTGTGGATGTCACGACAGGACCGAAAAAATCAAAATCAGGATAGATCTGGGATCATTCAAAGCTTGATTCATAAATTTCAGTTTGTGAAAGAGGAACATTGTGTAGGTGTGTTGTGGAAATCGTACCATTCACACTTTTGGCGTGAAACAACTTGTGTTTGTGCATGTGGTTACTTGTGATGCAGTGTTGGCATTTAGTTAGGATAAAAATGAATCATGTCGTTCAATACCAAGAAGGCAGTGAAATGAAATATTGAAAAACATTCTTGGAGCTCAGTTAAGTCAACGTGTTTTTCTGTAACGTGGGGGAGGAAAAGTCAAAGTGAAACTGTCATCAAACAGGACAATCAGCGAGTCATTCTGATCTACCGCTTCATTTCCTCTGAATTTGTGTGTGTGTGTCGTAGTCAGGAAATATAAAGGCTCAAGTAAAGAGGATAACAGCACATATGAGACAAATATGGTACACTTTAGTGTCCCATAAATTTTTGTAAAAACATATTTAAGGCACAAATCAGTCCCCCGAGGTCGTCAATAGTGTTCAACCCTGTTACCACATTTTCCCCCATTACAAATAAAAAGAACAATCCATTAAATTCGTCATCCAGTCTATTTTCTAAACACACCTTATTGATCTTATTGTGAATAGTTGGCTGCTTCATCCATGCATGTTTAATTTGTACATTTCTTTCTGGAGCCTATCATTTTTATTCAAAATTTCACTTATCAGAAAGCCATTTATCACTTATTCTGCTTTAACTACAGCCCTTTCTTACAATCACCCAATAAATTACATTATTTGGCTCCAGACAGCATGATGGGAAGAAAAGTAAATAATATAAGTGAACTTTCTCAGTTTCTATGCAAGCTGCATTCATCAACCTACTGTATCAACACTGTTACTGGAGTTATTGTAAGGAAAATGTAAGCAAAGAGAAAAGTATTTTTCTTTAAATAATGAAGCAGTTTTAACAGTTTTTAGTAAACAGCTGAATTTACTTGCCAAAAATGTAATACTTACCTATGCCCAACATTTTTTGTTCAACCCTACTGCATTCCCCCATTATAAAAAGGAAACATTCCTGTAAAGTCTGTATGACACTGACAGCTTTCTAAATGCATGTTATTGCATTCATATTACTCTAAGAGATTCATCTACACATTTTTAAACCAGCATTTGTACAAATTTCTCAGTTTATGCATGGTCTCAATTCATCATTCAACTCTGTTACTGGAGTAAAAAAAAATAAAAATAAGAAAATCGTTTTCCTTAATTTATCAGAAATTGTAGTTTTCTTTTTTCAGTCACTACAAAATGGCATTTGGTCACAAAATAGCTAGCCCTAAATATATCCATGTAAACCTGAATTTTGGTAACAGAGCTGAGAACTTTCCAAACTGCATAGGAAATGAATTGACAATATTTACTTTATCTTTTTTATTTATTTTTCTTTATTTATTTTTTTCCAGTTGGTTTAAAATGTAAACATTTTCTGAAGGTTAAGCAGGTTTTGTTTCAGGGTTTTTTTTTTTTTTTTGGTCACACTTTATTTTAAGGTCCGATTCTCGCTATTAACAAACCATTAAATATGTCTTTTGCCTCAATAAACTCCTAATTTGCTGCTTATTAATAGTTAGTAAGGTTGTTGTTAAGTTTAGGTTGGGTAGAATTAGGGATGTAGAATATGGTCATGCAGAACATGTGCTTTATAATTACTAATAAACAGAAAATATGTTATTAATAGGCATGCTAATAAGCAACTAGTCAATAGTGAGAATTGGTCCCCATACTAAAGTGTTACATTTTTTTTTTTTTTATACCCTAGTAGAAAGTGCCATTTCTTTTGTAATTCTCTGATACTCTTTTTCCTTGTTTCTCTTTTTCCTTGACTCTGCATTCTTGAATGGTATAGTCAGAGTCTCTGGTTAGGCCCGGTTCCACTGGTCCCACAGGACTTTGCGTGGTGATGGTAGTTATGTCACCACTTAGTGAAATAAGCGACACTGATGGGTTTGAAATGCACTCTGCGTCCCCATAGACCTCTCAGCCGCCCATCCACTCCCCCTCCGTGGACCCTCAAGAACCCCCGTAGCCTCTCTGTCATTCAACCGTCTGCTCAGGCTAGTGTTATATTTCCACATGGCAAAGAGAAGGCCAAGTTCATCGTCAGGAGCACAGCTTGTGGTGTGTGTGTGTGTGTGTGTGTGTGTGTGTGCCACATCCCGTTTGCTTTATGGTGGCCACATTACCACCGTCAAAACCTCTTAATCACATTTTAACAACTCAGGCAACACAAGCAGGATCACCTTTCATTCTGATCTGAAAACCCAACACCTTGTAAAGCAGATACATTCACCAGCATGTCTCGCAAGTTTGCTACTTTTATTATACCTGGGAAATAATTTATTTAAGGCATGGGAAAGAACATGCAAACAAAACAAAATTAGTTCATACTCAAACTTTGGACCAGAAAGCTATACTGTTAAGAATTTGGCAGTAATATAATAATTATTATTATTATTATTATTTTCATTTATTTATTTTTTTTCAGGGAAAATATACATTTGAAAAATGTTAGTTTCAAAATAACAAACAAAAACCAAACAAACAAATAAACAAACAAACAAATAAATAAATAAATGCAGTGTTATTTAAGTATTATTTATACACTATTATATCGTTTTTGTATTTTTGTTATTAGTTTTTCTCAATTAAAAAAAAAAAATCAAAATATATCTATTTAACTTAATTTTAGTACTTAAACTTGACCTTTATTTCAGTTAGCTGTCAAGATAACATTTCAAATCTAAACAGTTTTAATCAAATATTTATAATTTATTTCAGCTTTATTTCAATTAAATACAACTATTTTTAATAGTTTTAGTTAAAAATAACAACTCTCAATGAAACGACGTGTAAATTTCCGAGATATGATAATGTAATAAATTTAGAATTTGGTATGTAATCGTATGTATGGTATTGGCATAAGAAAACATAATCATCTTAGTGTATCATAGTGGCATCTTTATTTCTTTACATTCTTTCTGATGTAAACACTTTGAGAATTTCAACTTGAAACTTTGTCTGAAATGCATCATAAAACAAGAGAGCTTAAATGCATCACAGCGCAAGAGAAACAAGCCTCAACGCAACAAAATTTCCACAACACAACAAAATTAGCAAAACACAACAGAAACATGTCGCAACACGACAGAAACAAGTTGCAACACAACGGAAACAAGTCGCAACACAACGGAAACAAGTCGCAATACAACGGAAACAAGTCGCAACACAACAGAAACAAGTCGCAACACAACAGAAACAAGTCGCACCACAACAGAAACAAGTCGCAACACGACAGAAACAAGTCACAATACAACGGAAACAAGTCACAATACAACGGAAACAAGTCACAATACAACGGAAACAAGTCGCAACACGACAGAAACAAGTCACAATACAATGGAAACAAGTCGCAACACGACAGAAACAAGTCGTAATACAACGGAAACAAGTCGCAACACGACAGAAACAAGTCGTAATACAACAGAAACAAGTCGCAACACGACAGAAACAAGTCGCAACACGACAGAAACAAGTCACAACACGACAGAAACAAGTCACAACACAACAAAAACAAGTCGCAACATGACAAAAACAAGTCGCAACAACGGAAACAAGTCACAATACAACGGAAACAAGTCGCAACACGACAGAAACAAGCCACAACACAACGGAAACAAGTCACAACACGACAGAAACAAGTCACAATACAACGGAAACAAGTCGCAACACGACAGAAACAAGTCGCAACACGACAGAAACAAGTCGTAATACAACGGAAACAAGTCGCAACACGACAGAAACAAGTCGCAACATGACAGAAACAAGTCACAACACGACAGAAACAAGTCGTAATACAATGGAAACAAGTCGCAACACGACAGAAACAAGTCGCAACATGACAGAAACAAGTCACAACACGACAGAAACAAGTCGTAATACAACGGAAACAAGTCGCAACACGACAGAAACAAGTCGGAACACGACAGAAACAAGTCACAACACGACAGAAACAAGTAACAACACGACAAAAACAAGTCGCAACACGACAGAAACAAGTCGCAACAATGGAAACAAGTCACAATACAACGGAAACAAGTCGCAACACGACAGAAACAAGCCACAACACAACGGAAACAAGTCGCAACACGACAGAAACAAGTCACAATACAACGGAAACAAGTCGCAACACAACAGAAACAAGTCGCAACAACGGAAACAAGTCACAATATAACGGAAACAAGTCGCAACACGACAGAAACAAGCCACAACACAACAGAAACAAGTAGCAACACGACAGAAACAAGCCACAACACAACAGAAACAAGTCGCAATACAACGGAAACAAGCCACAATATAACAAAATTAGCACAATACAACGGAAAGAATCCACAATATAACAAAATTAGCAAAACACAACGGAAAGAAGCCACAACACAACGTAAACAAGCCACAATATAACAAAATTAGCAAAACAACGTAAACAAGCCACAATATAACAAAATTAGCAAAACACAATGGAAACAAGCCACAACACCGTGAAATTGGCACAATACAATGAAATGTGTTGTTTTATGGTGATTTCGTTTTGTTGTGGAGATTTCGTTGTGTTGTGCACTAGAGGCCACCATAAAAACCACCCACAACACCTTAGCATCAAGGGTCTTCTTGAGAAAAGACCACTCACATTTTCTTGCTCTAAATGAAGTAGCTGCTAATTCTCCCCCCATGATCTCTGATCTTTGTGGGAAGTGACAGTCGATGGGGTCCTCAGCTTCCTGGAATCCCCGTGAGGTTAGGTGCCCAATGTGTGCCTGTCCCATATTGTCATTTTCCATTAGTGCCATTAGATACACATATTAGTGACAGAGCCATTATGAGTGGAGAGAGAGAGACTGACAGAGTGAGAGGGAGACATATGTGTTTAGTCTATTAAAAGAGACGGAGGGCTAGAGGCTGGGAGGTGACCTCAATATCGGCTTACACCAACACATGAGGGTGATGCATCACCAGGGGTCTCTCACCCTAACCTTGCAGGACCATAAGGGATCTCCCCTCAATGCCACCCAAAGCCCCCCTGAACAGCTGCCTTGGCCTTTACACCCTGCACCAGAGCAGAAGGGACTGGCCCTTGGTTTCCTTTCAGCAATATTACTGTTAAAATTACTAAATAGTGGGCTATATGAATGCCCACTTTAAAATCTGTTATTTAAAGGAATAGTTCTGTCATTACTTTGCAAACCTGCATGCTGTTTTTTCAAAGAAAATTTGAAGAAACCACATAGTGACCACACTTGTTATGATCCATAAAAAAAAAAAAAAATGAAAATATATATATATATATATATATATATATATATATATATATACATACATACATACAGTATAAACATTAATTTAAAAAAGAAAAACATAAAAATTTCATAATTTTTTACTTTTACTTAAACTTAGTATGCAGTATAATATAGGTGATATTTATGTATTTATATCATTTTTTATATTGATTGATTGATTGCAGCTTTAGAGATGTGGTCTTTTGTGCACCACTAAAAAAAAAAAAAAAACCTTTTGAACCACGTGGGTTGATAATGACAGTTAAAATTTTTTAGTGAAACATTTAATATTGATAGAAGTCATTTATTTAAACTTATTTAAATGATTTGAATTTATTTAATAACAGACACACAAAAATATTATATTATTTTGTAAGGGTACACTATAATATAGTTGAAACTGATATGTATTTATATAGTTTTTTACAAAAGTATTCATTCATTCATTCATTCATTCATTCATTCAAGCTTTAGAGATGTGGTCTTTAGTGCTCCACTAAAACAAAACAAAACAAAAAAGTGTTTTTGAGTTACATGTGGGTTGATAATGACAATTATTATGATTTGTTTTTTTTTTTTTTTTTTTTTTTGTGAAATATATAATATCAATATAAATTATTTAAATGATTTGAATTTGTTTAAAAACAAACAAACAAAAACATTTTGTAAGGGTAGAGTATAATATAGTTGAAATTTATATGCATTTATATAATTAAAAAAATATAGATTTTATTTTATTTTATTTTATTTTATTTTATGCAGCTTTAAAGATGTGGTCTTTTGTGTTCCACTTAAAAATAAATAAATAAATAAATAAATAAAAATGTGTTTTTGAATCACATGTGGGTTAAGATTTACTTCTTCTTCTTCTTCTTCTTCTTCTTCTTATTGTGTGTGTGTGTGTGCGTGTGTGTGTGTGTGTGTGTGTGTGTGTGTCTGTGAAATATATGATATTGATAGAAATAATTTATTTAAATTTATTTAAATTATTTGACTTTATTTAAAACAAACAAACAAAAACATATTGTTTTGTAAGGGTAAGTTGTTCTTTTAGTTTTTCTCTTTTGTTCATGCAGATAAATGAGGGCTTTAGGAAGGTGTCACACAGACAAGACAGATGTGAAAATATATACTCACTTACTCCCCAACACACACAGTCGCACGCGCACACACACACACACACACACACACAAAGTACTGAGTGACGGGATTAGGAGTGGAAACATGCAGTAGACATGAAGCCATATCTAATTTTTTTTTCTTTTGGTCTTTAAGTCTAATGCTGAGTGATTCCCCCCCTCCCTCTCCCCCTCCCCTCTCTGTGTGTGTGTGCGCACATATGTATTTGAGTTCATGTTTAGATTAATGTTAACAAGAGGAGATTGCCCACAGTGGAACCTCAAGGATCATTTAGCAGGGCTACAAACATCAATGTCCATCAGCGACTGCCTTATTCACTTGGATACACTGATGTATAGACTGAAGTAAGACCTGCTGTAGAGATACACGCATATAGATATATGCTTATTTATATAAGTAAATAGGTTTGATATAACAAGTCAATAGAGTAAAGATGTCCAACCAAATGTTTTTCATTACATCCGAGCATCAGTACTCTAAATATTCAATTATACTGTTATGACTCATACAGTTTCTGAAAAATGACATCATTTTTGAACCCCTATCCCATCTCGGACAAAACGTGAAGTCTTTGAGACTAATGCAGATTAAACAAAATAATTGTGAAAATTCCATAGACTGGATGAATAGACTTTTTTTTTGCTTCAGCTGACACTGTTTTTACTCCAGTAATGTGTTGCATTATTATGTCCCTATCATAATGTCTTTATATTTATATACATTTTATTTATTTATTATGGTAGTTCATTTTTTAAATGATAAAGTTATTTTATTATCGCAATTAAGTGAACATATGATTTTTTTTAACATTATAAATGAACAGTTTATCATATTTAATGATTCATATTATTAAGATATCTTTTTCATAGGGCCGCAAAACGATTAATCACGATTAATCACATTCAAAATAAAAGTTTGTTTACATACTACATGTGTGTGTACTGTGTATATTTATGTATATGTATAAACACACACACACACACAAACACACACATTTATGTATATATTAAATAATATATAAACTATATATATATATTTTCCATGGTCTGTCTGAATACTGGATTCTGATTGGCTGGCAGGTATGCAGTATAACCGTTTAATGCACAGGTAGTTCCAAGTCAGTTTAATTACCATTCTATATTAATGTGCTGCTTTAATTGATGCACACTAACCAGCACGCATCACTCGTGCACACACACACACACACACACACACACACACATACGGAGAGAGAGAGAGAGAGAGAGAGGTCAGAGATCGCAGATTGTGCTGCACACACACACCTGGCAAATGACCAATTGACCATGGAATAAGCGGGATAATCAACGGCTAGTCGTGCATTAAAGGATTTTAATGGACTTCGCGGAGGCAACCACCCTCCACTTCACGTCAGGCGGTTCTTTGTCTCCGCATCATGCATTAAAATCCTTTAATGCACGGCTAGCCATTGATTATCCCTGACATATATATATACATACAACCCGAATTCCGGAAATGTTGGGACAGTTTTTAAATTTAAATAAAACGATAACTAAAAGAATTTAAAATCACATGAGCCAAGATTTTATTCACAATAGAACATAGATAACATAACAAATGTTTAAACTAAGAAATTTGACAATTTTATGCTACAGGTCTCAAAATAGTTGGGACGGGGGCATGTTTACCATGGTGTAGCATCTCTCCTTTTCAAAAAAGTTTGAAGACATCTGGGCATCGAAAGTTATGAGTTTCTGGAGTTTTGGTGTTGGAATTTGGTCCCATTCTTGCCTGATATAGGTTTCCAGCTGCTGAAGAGTTCATGGTCATCTTTGACGTATTTTTCGCTTAATGATGCGCGAAATGTTCTCTATAGGCGAAAGATCTGGACTGCAGGCAGGCCAATTCAGCACCCGTACTCTTCTACTATGAAGCCATGCTGTTGTAATAGCTGCAGTATGTGGTTTTGCATTGTCCTGCTGAAATACATGTCGTCTGGAGGGGAGCATATGTTGCTCTAAAACCTTTATATACCTTTCAGCATTCATAGTGCCTTCTAAAACATGTAAGCTGCCCATACCATATGCACTTATGCACCCCCATACCATCAGAGATGCTGGCTTTTGAACTGAACGCTGATAACACACTGGAAGGTCTCCCTCCTCTTTAGCTCGGAGGACACGGCATCCGTGATTTCTAACAAGAATGTCAAATTTGGACTCGTCTGACCATAGAACACTTTTCCACTTTGAAACAGTCAAATGAGCCTTGGCCCACAGGACACGACGGCGCTTCTGGACCATGTTCACATATGGCTTCCCTTTTGTAAAATGATAGAGCTTTAGTTGGCATCTGCAGATGGCACGGCGGATTGTGTTTACCGTCAGTGGTTTCTGGAAGTATTCCTGGGCCCATTTAGTAATGTCAATGACAGAATCATGCCGATGAGTGATGAAGTGTCGTCTGAGGGCCCGAAAATCACAGGCATCCAACAAAGGTCTTCGGCCTTGTCCCTTACGCAAAGAGATTTCTCCAGTTTTTCTGAATCTTTTGATGATGTTATGCAGTGTAGATGATGAGAATTGCAAAGCCTTTGCAATTTGACGTTGAGGAACGTTGTTGTTAAAATATTCCAGAATCTTTTTATGCACTCTTTCACAGATTGGAGAGCCTCTGCCCATCTTTACTTTTGAGAGACTCTGCCTCTCTAAGACATCCCTTTTATAGCTAATCATGTTACAGACCTGATGTCAAATAACTTAATATAAGTTGCTAGATGTTCTCCCAGCTGAATCTTTTCAAAATTTATTGCTTTGTCAGCCCTTTATTGCCCCCGTGCCAGCTTTTTTGAGACCTGTAGCAGGCATCAAATTTGAAATGAGCTCATTTAGTGGATAAAAGTGTAAAATTTCTCCGTTTAAACATTTGTTATATTCTCTATGTTCTATTGTGAATAAAATATTGGCTCATGTGATTGAAAGACTTTTAGTTTTCATTTTATTCAAATTTAAAAAACATCCCTCGTCATACTTGTATATAATTTACATATTTTCCTTAATATATACATGTATGTGTGTGTTTATATATACATAATAAATATACACAGTACACACACATATAGTGTGTAAACATAAACCTTTATTTTGAATGCGATTAATCACGATTAATTGTTTTGCAGCCCAACTTTTTATATACTTGTTTTGCATTAAATAACAAGAACTGTGTTAAATGCATGTGTAAACATGCAAGGAAATCAGAAAAAGCGTATACTTTTAATTGTACAGTATATGAATATTATTAATAAGAGACCATCAGATCGCCACTTGTGGTTAATCATAATATCACATAATAATAAAAATAATTCTTCTTAATAATAGCAACTCCATTCAACTGACTCAACAGATAATCACCTTTCTTTTTTTTCTCCTTCTTTCCTGACTTCTCTTTCACTCATAATTGACCGTTCACTGTAGAATATTTACATTAAGCCGAACTAAAAGTTGGAAACTCAAGCCTCCCAGTAAGACTGGACTCGGAGCAGTGGGAGAGACCACACCACATACACAGTCACACGTCAGACATTTAGCACCATTTAGCCCATTTAGCACCTTTCTGTGTGAACAGAGGTCAAAGAATGCGTGTGTGTGTTTTGACTGCGCGAGACGGCTTGTTAGGGCTTTAATGTGGGTGTTGACTAGCGGATTATTCCCTGGACACACCTCCCCTTTTAGTCCGTCACCACTCATTATGATAACAATAAACCTCCGGTGGTCTTAAAGGGCCGCTGACAGGCCCGAGCTAATGACATTGTCGCTTCCACCCTGATGACTTGTACAGCTGTAGGAAACCTCCTTCCTTTCTTTCTCTCCCCGAATTTGTCTTTGAAGTGATTGTCCGAGTTCATTACTGTCTGGGGCTTTGTTTCGCTGCGTCTGCGTTAGCCATCTAGGAGCGGTAAACATATATAGCGTATTTCCAGATGTCATTCCCATGGCCTTAATCTCTATCAGAGAGCCTAAACGGGAGCTCTACGGTTACAGGTCAGGGGTCGGAGTTCAGAGGGTGACGGCGGCTGACGTTGACAATGACACAGGTGCGGCATCGAGCTGTGCTCACCTGTGGATCACGCTCCTCTTTCCTTCAGTTAACAGAATGCACTCACGCACACGGTCATGACCGCTGTGTGAACTTCATGTAGTGAGGTGATTCTCTGATTCGCTCTGTGTGTGTGTGTGTGTCTTGGTTTTGCCCCTAATGTCGCTCAAAGCAGCAGGTGCGAAAACAGGACTAGCTTTGTGATCCTCACTCCCTCAGATGAATGTTATGTCTATGTCTATGTGTGTGTGTGAGAGTGTGAGTGTGTGTGTGTATGTGTGTGTGTGTGTGTGTGTTTTAGCACAGGTATCTAAAAATACTGGCCCCAAAGTGTTTTTTTTTTTTTTTAGGAGCTAAAGTGTTAATAGTTGTTGAAATCAAATTAAATTGTTATTTATTATAAATTATATCAGTATCAAATCATTTTTCTTTTTTTTTCTGCTTTTGGTCTAAATTGTATCTTAATTTTATCGGGGTTACTTATCAGGGGTTTTCAATAATATTTCAATATATCCCACATGTGTGTGTGTGTGTACCTGTTTTTCTATTCAGGTGAGGACTTAAACCTGAATACACACAAACTCATGGGGACTCCTGTCACGGTGGGGACCTAAATTGAGGTCCCCATGGGTAAAGAAGCTTATAAATCACACAGAAAGAAGTTTTTTGAAAATCTAAAAATGCAGAAAGTCTCCTGAGAGGGCTAAGTTTAGGTGTAGGGTTGGTGTAGGGCAATAGAATATACGGTCTGTACAGTAGAAAAACCATTACGCCTATGGAAGTACCCACAAGGATAGCGAAACAAGTGTGTGTGTGTGTGTGTGTGTGTGTGTGTGTGTGTGTGTGTGTGTGTCTGGGGTTGGTATTTTTATTTAATTTAAGAACTTTATTTGATCAAAAATACAGTAAAAATTTAATATTGTGAAAAATTATTACAATTTAAAGTAACAGTTTATTTATTTTTTGTTTATTATTATTTTCAAATCAATTTTAAAATGTTATTTAGTCCTGTAATGGAAAAATTGAATTTTACCCCTTTAGAAATATTTCTTATGGTTATTACTGTTGATAACGGACATTCTTCTAAATATTTTTGTGGATGCATTTGTTTTAGCATTCTTTGATGAATAGAGAGTTTAAAAGAACAGCATTTATTTGAAATAAAAACTTCTTTAACTATATAAAAGTCTTTACTTTCACTTTTGATCAATTTAATGCATCCTTGCTAAAAAAAATAAAAAATAAAATAAAATAAAATAAAATAAAAACTTTTGAATGGTGGTGTATTACTAACTATCAAAAAAAAACAAAAAAACAAAAACTGACTGTCAGTAAAATTAAACATTATATATAAATGATAAATTGCATGGTCTATGCTCAAATGTGATTTCTGCACCCCAAAAAGCTGTATTGCATTACTGTGCTAGTAACAGTGTATAAGTAAAATAAACGTTGTAAACTATTAAAAAATCCCATAAAGTTAAGTAGGGTAAATGCTGAAATATTTGTTTTTGTTCTCTCATTAGTTGCGGCTGAAATACTTGTAACATGCAAAGAATGCAAATTCCCAGTTACTTAATACATTCACCAATTGTGTAAAATACAGCAGAGTTTAGTGTGAGGAATATTGTATGCCACAATGCAGTGCACTTGTCTTGACCTTCAAGTGTGATGGATGAACTGCATTTTATTACTATATTCTTGACTGGCTGACCAAAAGACTAGCTGAATGTAATGATGTCGTGACAATAATGTAAAACATTTATTATTGCAGGTTTCATACTATTTCACATACTTGCTTTTCTTATATACAATATAGTATATAATGTGTTTGCAATAGTACTCTATTGAACTTAGCCAACAGGTCTGAATTCTTTGCATGTTTTAATGATTTACTGTAACATCAGCTAACTGTGGTCAGCAAAATGCAAAAACAAATCAAATGTTATTAAATCCAACAGTAATCAGTATAAACACACACACACACACACGCACACACATTTCTTGGATGGGAAGCAATCCCACCTGCACCTGATCTTTGCATCTGTCTCTCAAATGATTCCTCCAGAAACTGGCCTTGACTTGTAGTTCCTCCTAGGATGAAGTCTTGTTTTGCATTTAAATTCGTTATTATTACTGGGTTTAATAAAAACCAGAATTCGAACCTGATACACTGATAGTGTGTCCTTTAAATGACCCCCTGACCCACACAACACACCCCTTAAACTAACACACACACACTTTTCATTCTAATCAGGTTATGTGGGAGTTAATGCTTGAGTGAGATTGGCTGTTCACCTAAAATATTAAGATTGTCTGTGCATGTTGTCATATGGACAGTCAATTCTCTCTGCCTTACTGTCTGAAATCAGATATGTTGATGAAATGAATATGCCATTAGTGTTATTACATTCTACATACTCTTTAAACATATCGTCTTGTAATCTGTATAGCTTTTGTGCATTAATATGACTAACAGACGCTCAAAGTATAATTCTGAGATATTAGATTGTGAGATTGAGTTGTCTAGACAGACATCTGAATATCGGGCCGTTTAGCAGAGGAAATTGTATTTCTAAGATGTTACCTTCATAGCTTAGAAGACTTAATGGATGTTTCAGTTGTTATCAAGTTTATCGATGTTTTTCCTAAAATGATTTGTTAAAAATTTTAATGTAAAATTCTTTAATTGAATTGAATTGAATTGAACTGAATTTAAACTAGATTTATCAGGTGAACAGGAAACTGTTTTTTCCCCTAAAACTATTTTACAACAACAGGAACAACAACAACAACAACAACAATAATAATAATAATGTATAACTTTTAATTTAAACATTAGAATACTGGGGTATAACGTCTGAGAAACAGGAGACTTGAGAAAATATCTCATTTTAATCTCCCTGTGGCCTAGGAGAAACAATTGAGAGATTAAAGAGATCTCATTTCTGCTTTTCTTTCTTATGTGGTGGGCCTGCCATCTCGAGATCTGAAGAAACTGTTTAACTGTGATCAGTCACTATTCCACCTGTTGTATTTCCCACAGTGTCTTTTAAGAATCCAAAGGTCCTAGTAATGGGATCGGATTGGATAACGTCATTGCAGTCCGATTCAATAACATCTTGATGCCTTTATATGTATATTGCTCATGTGCATGAATGATTCTCTCTCAGTGCAGTAAATGCAGGTCTCTCACTCCTAAACTCACTCCCTCCCCAACATCAACAGTCAACAGAACCTGCCAAACCAAACAAATCTCAAAGCTTCACTCAGACACACACACATACACACACACACACACACACACACACACACACACACACACACACACACACACACACACACTTCGACCCCTAAACGGACCATTCTCTGTCCAGAAGAGAGCTTAAGCACAGGGTCACAGTGAGGTTAGCACAATACAGTTGACTGGAGCCTACACACACACACACACACACACATACACACACACACACACACACACACACGCACACAGTCTATTAACTCTAAAAACATATGTGAGAGTAGTTATGTGCCTGAACAGTACAGTGCTCTAGTCTGTTTGTTGCATTTAGATCTCAAAAATAATTCACCTAGATTCATCTAAAAAAGGTCAAAACCAAGAAGAGATGGAAAATGAAAATTTACTATAAAATATAAATGTACATCTAGAAAAATATATAAAAAATAAATTAATATTTCCAAGGTGCTATGTGATTGCTAGCATGCACTGAGTGGTTTAGCATATTGCTATACTGTTAGCTTTGTTCTGGTGACAGATTGGGCTTGCGTTTTATTGTATTTCTGTTTATTCAAGTGTGATTTATTTTTTGACGAACAAGTTAAGCGCAAATAATTGATGACAGACTTTTCATTTTTGGGTGAACTTTCCCTTTAAGTGGTCATGTCAGTAACAGTGCTGATTTCCTGGTCATTATAAACCTGTAAAACCATCGTTCATCTTCGGAACACAAATTAAGATATTTTTGATGAAATCCGAGAGCTTTCTGATCCTGCATATAAAGCAACACAACTACCACGTTTAAGGCCCAGAAAGGTAGTAAGGACATCGTTAAAATAGTCCATGTGACATCAGTGGTTCAACCTTAATTTTACGAAGCTACGAGATTACTTTGTGCACAAAAAAAAAGGCTTTATTCGCATGCATCCTGGTACTCTTGTGAACGCACGTCAGACTGACACGGAAGAGAATAAATTGTTGAATAAAGTTGTTATTTTTGTTTTCTTTGCTCACAAAAACTATTCTCGTAGTTCGTTTTTAACATCTCATTTCTGTGGCCGCGTCTATAAACTTAAACAGCTGAATTGTTGCCTCACTGCCCTATAAGGAAATTACTTTGCAGGCAGCATTTGCGAATAAAATCTAATTTCGGACTGTCTTCTGAGGCCTTCTTTCTTACGAGTACACACTGAGTTGGACGAATAGCCTTTCATAGTACAATGCACTCCATTTGATAGTGTGCGCAAACACATGTGGTCGACATATTGAAAGTGCACTTTATCTTTTTCCAGTGTCTGCACTATTTCTTTCCAAAAGTTATGAGCGATAAAAATGTCTTTGCGTGCATTAAACTAAAAGCCCTCACCAATGTGTGGGTCTATTGTTATTGCATCTCTAATAGTTTGTTGTTGTTGCTGCATCTCCAGTAGTTTCTTTTTCGGCTGTGAAACAATGGATCTGGATCAATGTTGCCACCTTGTGGTCAAACTAAGTAGTAAAATAAATAAATAAATAAAGATGAATATGCGAGCGCACATGGTTACAAAAATCAGGCTGCGCACATACTGTGAAATTTGCATCATGTGCAATGTACACACATACTAGTTTGCACATAGATCCGACGTTTGCTTTGGGTTGAAGTCTCCATGATATTCTGTACGCCTTGGGTTCTTCATTTCAAATAAATCTATGGGATATTTTCCCCCCAAGTAAAACTCCCTATGTTTGAGCAACTGAAACAGTGATGCTTGCCTTAATACATCCTTCATATGGTCTCTCTTTCTCTGTCCGTTTCTGTCACCCTCCCTGCACGCACTTCCGATCGCTCTAATGTTTTGCAGCCATTATAAATCTGGCTTTGACTTGCTAAAGCAAACAAAGCTGGAGAGAGAGTGATCCCTCAAAAAACATTTTGTCAGTTCTAATTAGGGTTGAAATATGGCTGAACTATCTCCCTCTCTCTCGCTCTCTTTCTAATATCCATTGCCCTCCCTCCTTCGCCAACAAAACTGTTTAGAGCTCAACACTGTTTATTCTTTCTTCTCTCGCCTCTCTCTTCACCCATCTCTCCATCATATCCCTCTTCTCTTTGAACCAAACTACAAGTGATTAAAGCACAGGGCTTCCAGCACACAAATATCTATGAGCTATGTATCTAAATGGCGAGCTAGCGTCAGGCTAACCTACTGTAGCATGTTGGCTCCTTTAAAAACAGATAGCGTGTAATTGCGCGTTTGGCCTGCAGTGCTCTAAAGGCCCCAGCGTCTGCTTTTGTCTGCGGTAGCAAGTTTACCCCTACACTACGATCGCATCCTACAGGCTATGCAAATCAATGCTACCTACACACACACAGCTAAACGCGAATGCAGTCTTGATGAAACGGAGCACAGTTTGTGTGAGTATGCGAGTGTGTCTTTTGGCATGCATTTTTCATGCTTTATTTAGTGTTTGTTCAAAAACAAGAGGACCACCTATGTGAAACTGGGCTTCACTTCAAAGACATGCAGGAAATGTTCTCCTTGTGCATTTGTTCTGTTCCCAATTAAACGCTACAGACACAAAGATCAGAAAGGTGTTTTAAGTGAGAAAAGTTTCTTGCATGGTTGATCTGTGCTGAGTTTTTGAACTGAAGGGTGATTTGGAAAGGGCAAGACACATTCAATAATCTTCAACATATACACACACTGTCTTAAATAAACAGTGTCCAGCACCTAAGGTGGTAGTGCTGCCGTAATCATTATTTTTAATGCCCCCCCCCCCAATTCTTTCTTCTTTTCATTGTTGTTTTTGTCCATGTTTCCTGGCTTCAAAGTTCTTTGCTGGCACCATAAAGTTTTATTGTTTGTATTTTACTTCATCACACTGACTTGCTCAAGTACTCAAGTATAATGAATTTGTGATATAAGTGTAAACGTGTATATAGTTCCGACATACATTAATTTTGATATGTTTGGAAAGGCACTGAAATGTGCAATATTAAAATACAGACAACTAAAATTTAAAAACATTTACATGTGAACAAATTTAAAAATGTAATTCAAATTTAACAAATATAAAAATGTATAGAGTACTGAATTGATGGTATTCAAAATTGATTGTATGGTTTTATGTAAATAAGTATTCCATATAAATGTATATACGTTTAGTGTGTGAGAGTGTAAATTGAATTAATGTGCGATTTACTCATTTATTGATTTATATACTTGTTGAGCTTTGATGATGATAAAATTCCATCACAAGAAAAATTGCAAATAACTTTAGTTCAAATTTCATTTATAACAAATCTGCTATTAAAATGACTTTCTCAGACCACATTTAATCACTGTTTACTTTTAAACAAGAACCCAGCTATAGGTCACTTGTGGTAGTTCTCTCACAAAGGTTATGACAATTCCAGTTCTGACCAGTAAATTCATAACCATTTGTATCTCTGAAGATGTCCACATTTTATGTTTATGTTTAGGTTTAAATCAGTGTGCAAACACAACTATAAAAGAACTATTGGGATAACATTGTCTGATCAATTAAGAACAATACCGTTACTGGTTAATACTGTGTCATCATAAAATATTTCTCAGTGTTAATGACAATAGTTAGATTTTGATCTGATTGACAGTAATATAAACAATACTTTACAGTCAAGCCAGTCATTTTCACAAAAAGAAGCAGTTAGTTTTATTATTACAGTCAGCTGACAGTATCTTGATTAGTACAGCAGTTAATTACACAGTTTAATGATAATTACACAAAAATATCTGACCATGACAGACCAATCGGAATGCATTATTCCAGATAGTCATGTAATAATATAGAATTTCTCAGCCAGTGCATGACACCATACTTGAAAACGAGCGGGAGCTTAACAATGTGTGGTGGTGTGTGTGTTTGTGGGTCTTTCTGTTAACAGGCGGTACATGAGTTGAAGGAAAGGAGAGGTCAACTCACATTTCCTAAATGGCTTAAAAAGTGAAAAGAAATATCCAAGTACCAAGTAAATGTTGAATAGCGCCCAGGGCAAAGCAAAAGAGAGACGCTAATGACTAGCACACAGTCACATGTACACAAACGCATGGTCTAACACCTCCACTCAGCACTTGAAAAGCCCCATAATGCACCATTCACGGCACCATTAGTGAAAATAAAGAGAAACGGCTTCAGTAAATACGGCTTATACGTGTGTCTGTATCACTTTTCCAAGCTCAGGCTTCTGTCCAAACAAAACTTCTGTTCCATCTCCATTTTGCCCTGTGGCGAGAAGGAGGGGGGTGTTTCTGAGGGTGTGTGGTGGTGGTGGGGGGGTCATAGTTGTAATCCTGCATATCAGTTACAACCTCTCCTCCTCAAAAGAAATGACAGAAAAAAATGGATGAGAAAAAAAAAAAGAAAAAAAAGAATGAGAGCGAGCCACACTGCGAAGTTGATTTATGGTGAAAAGAGGAACTGTTTATGGACTCTCTGAAGTCAGGGAAGCTCTTAGGGGTCGGGCCCAATAGGGGGTTGTGTCAATGGAGAAAAATCTTGGTGTTATTTTTTGATCAAAATTCAGAGTGGTATTACTACTTCAAGCCTTGTTCCAGGGGTTGAGATGTAGATGTTTGAACAGTGAGCAGGCGCCGCATCTCCTCCTACCCACACAGGAGAGGAGGAAGTGGACTGCAACCGCCTGTTCGTTCTCCAATCCAACAAACCACAAAGTCAGGTCAGTCACAGTACTTAGCCATTAAGAGAAATCGCCACACACAAATACTTGCACCCTTTTGGCCCAGACAGAAAGCTGTTTAAGTAACCTTTGACCTCTCTAATGCATTAATTAGGGTCGGGGTCACATGTCCACAGCACTTGAGTGTGTGGGTGGGTGTGTATGCAAAGTTTTATTTATCTTAAAATCATTTTTAACGCAGCTACGCATTCTAATTTTGAGGACTAGTGGGCGCCAGTGTCTGTGACCTTATGAAATGACCTTAAATTGACCTTATTATAAACTCTAAGTGACCTCACTCAAACAATAAAGAATTTTCTTCATCCACATTTAAGCTCTCAGTAATAACCTCTTAATAACCTTGTTATAACATGGTAATAATACATTGATAGCCTTTAGATAACCTCTGAACAACTTTCTATCCCTTTGCCACTCAATCATGCACTAAAATTGCAATTTTTGAGATCCTTTGAGAGATGTTTTTGGCAATGCTCCCTCAGTGTTTCCTGTCCCGTGCCATTATAGGTCAGTTGGGTGACTGACGCTTGTGTATTTAGCCTGACAAATGTTTCCCAAAAAGTTTTATGTGGTAAAACGACAACAACCATGCATGTCAATCCTGATTACAGGGTTAACGCAGAAATTGAGCCATCGACGACTTGCCATCATATCGCTGTCTGCCTCAGACAGAAACAAAAACAGTCAAGCCAATTAATAGTAGTCGTTCAAGGTTTCTATCAGAGACTTTGTGGTTTTGTCAGTGTGATACCATCAAGACTGTGCTTGCTACCTCCCTTTTTCCGATTGGCGCCTGGGTCCTGTTATGAGAATGGCTACAGAGTCCCAAGAGGGCCACTCTTCAGAGCCGCCCCCACGGGACCTGCAAAAACGCATTAGTAAATTAATGTCCATCCCGGGAACACTTCTCACGTTAGCAGGGTTATCCTGTTGTCCTTAGGGCCCTGGGGAGGAGTCGTAAGTAGGGACAGGGGTCAGTAATTGATAGGTCCTTTTTCGATTGCCTGCCCAACTGCAAGTCCAGCAGCGGCCAAAGAAAACCGACTTTAAATAACCATCTAAAGAAAACACGAACTTATTCGCTCTGTCTTTCCCTCTCCTTCTAGCGTCCTGTCATGAAAACCCCAGGTGGAAGGAGTTCTTGCATCGCATGTTTCCATTTTCCGGGGACGGAGGGCGTTATATCAACACAATACAGAATGCACGTTCAAATAACAGGAAGAGAGTTCTGAGATGGTTGCGCCGATCGGGCGAGCTCTGTGAATTCTCTTTTCCATGCGAGGAAAAGGCTATTTAATTTCAGTAATGATTTTCTGTGCTGCGGTTTGATGTGAGCCGATAGGGCAGTGTTATTGTTGGCGGGACAGAGAGGTGCATGCGTCCGTGTGTGTGTGTGTGTGTCTAAAGCTCGGTACATGAGACGGAGGTTGTGTTTTTTGGGAAGTACAACATGTGCTTTGGATTAAACCTGTGTTATAAGTGTTTGACATTAACATGCACTCATTCACTGGGCAAAAGAGAGGAAAGGGATCTTTTAGAGTGCTATGGCTATCCTAACACTTCTCAACAGCGTTCAGAGAGAGAGAGAGAGAGAGAGAGAAAGATAGGTGGAAAACATGGTACAAATTGACTCAGAGCATTATTGCCAAGAAGTAAAATTAATATTACTTCTTAGAATGTGTGTCGGATTGGCATTACTAACCATTAGCAATAAGTCATGACTTTGTTTTATTAGCAAATTTCTGTGTGCTGTGTGTGTGTGTGTGTGTGTGTGTGTGGGCCTTGCCTTAGAAGTCCCATTTCCCCTCAATCACTCTGCGTGTTTGACATCTTTTCATCTTTTTACCCTCATACCATTAACAAAATATTTCCATGTTTCACCATTCACCCTTTTTCTTTCTTTTGAGTTGAAATTCTAACAACTCATAAAAGCCAGTAAAAATGAAAGACATTGTGAAAAAGTTAAACAGATAAAAATCAAGGATTTTTTGTTAACATGATGAAAAGATCTTTCTAAAGTTAATTTCTTTCTTTCTTTCTTTCTTTCTTTCTTTCTTTCTTTCGTTTTTCTTTCTTTCTTTCTTTCTTTTGTATGATTCCATAGTTTAAAACAGTTTTTAAAAATCTGATATATATATATATATATATATATATATATATATATATATATATATATATATATATATATATATATATATATATATATATATATATATTCAACGCAAAAAAAAATACACCCAACCCAAACTCTTAGTAAGCCCATGTATGTATATGTATATATATATATATATATATAAAACTTGGACTTTACACTGAATTCCATTAAAAACATTAACAAACATTATCATCTCATCAATCTATTTTCTGAATTAATAACCTTTACATCATTTGCAATGTCCTAAATTCGTTACACCACTGTATTGTTTGACAAAGAGAGTTTTTAATTGGACTTTTTCTTCTTCCCTAAAGAATCAACTGATATAAAAAAGTCCACAGCCCCTGTTTGAAAATGTTTAAAAATGGTTGAGCATAGCACTTGAAAATATTTTAATTAAAATATTATGTAAAAAAAATACTTAAAACAAATAAAAATTATAATATAAAGAAAGAAAGAAAGAAAGAAAGAAAGAAAGAAAAAAGGAAGAGTACAAAAAGATTCTTAATATAATTCAGTTTATGCATTTTCAAAATAAATTGATAAAGCACTTTCCAAGTGGACTTTGTCACACATTCTGAATATCATTAATATGCAATTTTGTGTATGCGTGTAAACATGTTCCGGCAAGGGAAAAGAAAAGGATGGCTTTCCTCTTTTGCGGTTTATTTGTAATGTTTGTATTACGCAGTATCGTTGCAGGCATTGATTAGAACACGATAACTTTTGGCTCGCGTGCTGCATCAGCACTGATGTTAGATAGTGCAGGAAAGAGGTAGTATGAGTCTGTCTGAATGAGGCAGCACTTCAAAGCCGGTTTAAGCGGCCTGAGCTGTTTCAGTCAACACCTTTCTGTCATCCTTTTCTCCACTACATCTCTTCCTAACATTATTATCACAG
>CM077228.1:18090830-18255830 GCA_039654775.1 Spinibarbus caldwelli | reverse complement strand
ACAAGATCAGATTTAATTAACATCTGATTTAATTGCTTGCCTACAATTGCTTTTCACACTGTATGCTCCAATAGAAAATGATTGCAAAATGTAATAATCATACAGACAAATATAATGAGAATGCATTCAAATGGTTTGATGTAAATCCAAGACTGATCACTTTTGCTGAGAGAAGAAAAAATATCACATTTCCACAGTTTTATTAATTAATTTTGATTTTTGGGAAATAATTTGATTAAATACCTCTGATTATGTGGAATTATAAAAACAATAAGACGGTTTTCATGCAACATCCAAATTGATTCAACGAGATTTTTGGAGCATCGTCTTTAATCTTTGCCTCAAACAGACCTTAAAATGTATTTTCGGTTTAGTTTCATAATATATATTTCATTATGATTTATTTAAATAAAATATCTTTTAAATGTTAAATGTATTTCTCACTATTTGTATATTTTAATACTTTGAACAAACTCTCAAATTTGCTTTTAAAACACCATTCTATAAAGCATTACCCCATTTGCGGTTTGAGTGTTATGCCAGTAGTCAGATCAATTTTGAGTTTCATCTTGTATTATTTTCGAGAGGGCCAGTATAGAATGTTTGTATCACTATTGTTATCTGGAGTATCTATTTGCTCCAGTATGTGCAGTGTTTGGCTTTTATCACTTTATGGAAATACTACCTTCCCGGGGTCCATTTCAAATGTGTCTAGTGTCACCATGTGGTGAGTATAAGTACTGAAAACAGCACATTGATCTTGTACCAGCAGTCAAAGCTCAAAGGGATGAACTTCAGTGCACCAAATGTGCTGTTGAATAACTTTATGCATGTGTGTATAGGGTTTAGTGTGTATGTGTGTGTGTCTTTAGTGTACCGGGACCCAGGATGGAATGTCAGGCACGATATGAGAAGACAAAACACATGCTGATGGCGATCTGTTTTTCTGTCAAAATCTTCTTTTAAGATTTCTAGTGTTGATGGAAGCTACTGGACATGTACAAAACAATTTGGATCAGACATGCCACATCAAAGGATGTCCCCTTTTTGACTTCATGTCCTATATGTGTACAATACCTAACAGCCTTTTTTTTATTATTTTTATTTTTTATAGTATAATTTTGATATTTTTTGTATCATTTTGCACAATATCATGATCTCGGTGTATATGGAAAGAGTCAGAAGCAAAATAAACACATAAATGATTATATACATATACAGTCAAACAAAAAATAATTCAGACACCAGATATAAATTTTAGATTTTTGATTGATTTTTGATATATATATATATATATATATATATATATATATATATATATATATATATATATATAATTATTATTATTATTTTTTTTTTTTTTTACTAGTGAGTGCAGGACACAATAGTTCATTTATATAAGTGAGGATAGCAAAATAAAGTAAACTGTGACATATTATACCCAAAAATTATTCACAAAGTGGACTACCAGTAAAATTGATAAACTTTTTTTATTTTTGAATCAGACACTTTGATCTGACCATGTTTTGCTTAAGTGTTTTTTCTTTAATTGCTAATGCGAACTTTTTACACCACAGACTGAACAAAATTAAGCATTGCTTGGTAATTGGTTGACCTAAATTGGTATTATCTAATTATGTACTTACGTTTAACAGCTGAATAATTTTTGGTTGATTGTAATTCATTACATACCTTTCTATCAAAGTTATCTGACATTATCAAGATGAATTTGTTCTGACACAGTTTAACTCTGAGGTCTTCTCATATTTTATTACCATTTTCTAAACTATAGCGAATAAAATGTGATAATATGAGAAATGTTGAAGGTGTCTGAATAAATTTTGGTTTGACTGTATATATATATATATATATATATATATATATATATATATATATATATATATATATATATATATATATAACTAATTGTTTTTTTTTGTTTTTTGTAATTAAACTCTTTACTTTTATATGTATATTTCACATGCCAAAAAAAGTATTATGTTTGACCAAATTTGCATCATGTTGCACCTATACACACACACACACACACACACACACACACACACATTAAATAATATAAAATGTAATATATAATATTTATTACACTGTGTTTGAGGTAAAAAAAAAAATCACATACACACGCAACAAGTGTACTGGTTCCGCAGGTAGTGTTATGGTCTGACTGGCGCCAGCACGGATGATCCAGTCATGCTTGAATGAGGATCACACGTACGGGCTCCCAGCATTCACCCTGTGTGGTGTGTTTATGATTGGCCGGCTTTGCAGGTAGAGGCAGTGGCCTCATACACCTCTATTTGAACTGCTCACCTGCACATGACCTGTGTTTGTGTGTGTGTGTGATGCTAGAAAAGACAGCAATGTGCCGAAGCAGACAGACAGGAGTCAGAACAGAATAGACCTGCATGTGTCTCTCACACACACAGTGACGCACACAATGCCTGGGTAAGTTTGTGTGGGAGTGTTCACAAATTCTAAGTGTGCGACTGCAGCACTGAACCCTAATTCACCAGGTTACGCAGAGGGTGTGTGGCGTCGTCAACATACAAGTTGAGTCTGAGAATACTCAGATGAAAATTTTATGGCTCGGATGTAGTGCTTTCATTGTTAAGGAAATTAAATGGAGTTCCCAGTTATTTCATTCGAATTTCGACTTTATCTCATTTGTCTCCAACATATAGTAAGAGTATATTGGAAATTCGATGAGAAATTTTCATTTGATTACTTTGGATAAATCTGAGCACAGTTTGAGACACTGAAAAATTCTTGTGATAGTCTACATGAGACGTGAGATTTTTATTTATTTATTTTTTCTTCAGGAGAAACATCTGAGAACCAGGAGACATTAGCATGTAGTGAAAAGAAAAAGAAAAATAATAAACAACCAATTTGTTAATAATATCTTAGTTGTTTCTTCTATACAACAACGAGATTAAATGGAGAACAAATTGAGGTCCAGGTTTTTTAGATTTTTCCTGAGAAAAAAAAAAAAAAAGAGCTCAGTAAAGTCTTCTCTAGAGTTTCAGAGATACGATCAATGTTTTGAACTGTGTTCTGATTTTCCAAGATGTAGATAAAAAACTGAAAATCTCTGTTTGAACTCAAAACAATTATCAGAAATATCAGAGCTCTACCCTCCACATTAGTTTTATAACTTGGTATCTAAGAGTATAGACAGTATTTAAGACTACAAAAATACTAATTAAAAGTCTCAATTTGAACTTAAACATTTGTCAACAAATTAAATAAAACCAAATGATCAGATCTACAGGATCCCATTCACATTATTTTTTACAGATTCTGTAAACTTAAATACTGTATATACACTCTTAGATATCAAGATGCCAAATGAAAGCCAAAGAACTCAGTTTGAACTCAAATACTGCTCATCAAATAAAACAAAACCAAATTATCAGGACTATTCCATCCATATTATTTTCATAACCCTGTAATCTTAAACACTACCCATACTCTTAGATACCAAGCCACTTCTCAGAGACTTCGATTTGATCTCAAATATTTCCCATTAAATCCAACAAATACCAAATTATCAGAGTAATTCACAGCTTTATCATAGTTTCCTCAATCGCTTAATACTCTTACTTTACATCAGCAGTCTCATACATGTCTAGACATTTTTGGAGAAAAAATATGACACAGTTGATACTGACATGAAACCTGACAGACCAACTTCTGAACATTAAAGGTCTCCATTTGCTCTCCATCCAATTTCTAGCAGTACCAATTGAGATGTTAAAGAGTTGTCAATTGTGAGGCCTGTGTTTTAAGGTGCCTTAAGTTATATTAGAACTCATTCCACAAGTGTGTAGTAAATGAGAACGTATCAGTGGCAAATTGTTGGAAAGGAGTCGTCGAAATGGAAACAGACTCAAAGGGCCCTGTTACTCCAAAGTCTCAAATCAATACTTGAACCCCCGTCCGTCCCTCTCCAGAGAGAGTTGTCCTCCCTGTGTCTTCTCTTCCTCCATCTTTCATCCCTCTATCATCAACCCACCTCGCACACCCCCAACCGACCTTGTGGGGTCACCTGTCTTTGTCCGCCGAGCTCCGAGAGAGCTTTGTGCGAGTGTGTGTGTGTGTGTGTGTGAGCTTGTGAGCGAGCGAGCGAGTGTGTGTGTCTGGGCTTCTTATCTCTCTGGGCTGCTGCCGTTTTAAATTATTCATCCCTACTGCTCCTGCACACACACACACACTCACACACATGCACATCTCCATCACATGCCCGCCCGCATCTGCCCGCCCGAGAGGCGGTCTCCGTGGCAACCTTATCAAAGATCGCAGATTTCAGCTCGAGAAATGAAATAAAAGGGGAAATTGGCTGCATTAGCATAAGAGGAGGAAGCCTGGAGTTGAATACACACCCCTGAAGCCGCCCCCTCCGCTTCTCCTTCGTCTTCCTCGCTCTTCCTCCTCCTCCTCCTCCTCCTACACTCAGTTCTTATCTCGCCCGTCTGATCGTTCTCTTTCTATATATATCTATTTTTTAATTCTGTACCCCCCTTTCTCTCGCTTTTTGTTCCTCCCTGGCTCGGGGGGAAGAGAGAATGAAACGAAAGATGAAATAGATTTGGTCTGGATGACCTTTGACCCTTTCAGAGCGAGTAAACAATACGCAGTAACCTGGGAGACGGGGCATGGGGATGTCAGGGGCGACTGCTTGACAGGCGACTTGATTTCCTGTGGAACAGGGGGCTCGTTTCCTGCATTTTGTGAGGGTTTATTTTGGCAGACTTGGTCAGGTCCATAGAGACCCTCCCCTTTCAGATTGACTTTGACCTACAGCTGTATGGAGTGGAGGTTTTCCTTGTGATACCGCATAAACCTGTTTCATTCTTAAACAAATCATATCAAACATTCTTTTCTCTGGAATCCTGCAGCTTCAAGAACCAATAGTCTTCTCATCAGGATTGGGATCAAACAGAGGTGAATCCTTTTTAAAACTACTGGAGGTTAACAAGAAATCCAAATTTACTTTATTTTCTTATGACAGATTTATGGAAAATGAGTTTGTCTCAATAATCTTTCATTATACTCTAATACCTCCTCCTCTGAACATATTTCCTTGTTGTATTACATCATCTAGGCTATTGGATAACATAGTTAGTTTGGTCACACTTTCAGGTCTGATTCTCACTATTAACAAACCATTAACTATGACTTTTGCCTAAAAAAAAAAAAAAAACTCCTATATTGCTGATTATTAAAAGTTAGTAAGGTAGATGTTAAGTTTCGGTATTGGGATGTAAAATATTGTCATGCAAAATATGTGTTTTATAAGTACTAATTGGCAGCCAGTATGTTAATAATAGGCATGCTAATAAACAACTAGTTAGTGAGAATTGGTCCCTATACTAAAGTGTTACTGCAATTGTTTAGGGTATTGTTGTACAACCCGAATTCCGAAAATGTTGGGATGTTTTTTTTTTTAAATTTTAATAAAATGAAAACTAAAAGACTTTCAAATCACATGAGCCAATATTTTATTCACAATAGAACATAGATAAAATAAATGTTTAAAGGGGAAAAAAAAAACAAAAAAAAAAACACTTTTTTAGCTCATTTCAAATTTGATGCCTGCTACAGGTCTAAAAAAAAGTTGGCACGGGGGCAACAAAGGGCTGAAAAAGCAATAAATTTTGAAAAGATTCAGCTGGGAGAACATCTAGCAACTAATTAAGTTAATTGACATCAGGTCTGTAACATGATTAGCTATAAAAGGGATGTCTTGGAGAGACAGAGTCTCTCAGAAGTAAAGATCGGCAGAGGCTCTCCAATCTGTGAAAGAGTGTGTAAAAATATTGTGGAATACTTTAAAAACAATGTTCCTCAACGTCAAATTGCAAAGGCTTTGCAAATCTCATCATCTACAGTGCATAACATCATCAAAAGTTTCAGAGAAACTAGAGAAATCTCTGTACGTAAGGGACAAGGCCAAAGACCTTTGTTGGATGCCCATGGTCTTCGGGCCCTCAGACGACACTGCATCACTCATCGGCATGATTCTGTCATTGACATTACTAAATGGGCCCAGGAATACTTCCAGAAACCACTGTCAGTAAACACAATCCGCCGTGCCATCAGCAGATGCCAACTAAAGCTCTATCATGCAAAAAGGAAGCCATATGTGAACATGGTCCAGAAGCGCTGTCGCGTCCTGTGGGCCAAGACTCATTTAAAATAGACTGTTTCAAAGTGGAAAAGTGTTCTATGGTCAGATGGGTCCAAATTTGACATTCTTGTTCACGGCAATCACGGATGCCATGTCCTCCGGGCTAAAGAGGAGGGAGACCTTCCAGCATCTTATCAGCGTTCAGTTCAAAAGCCAGCATCTCTGATGGTATGGGGGTGCATAAGTGCATACGGTATGGGCAGCTTGCATGTTTTGAAAGGCACTATGAATGCTGAAAGGTATATAAATGTTTTAGAGCAACATATGCTCCCCTCCAGACGACATGCATTTCAGCAGGACAATGCAAAACCACATCCTGGAGCTATTACAACAGCATGGCTTCGTAGTAGAAGAGTTCGGGTGCTGAATTGGCCTGATCTTTCACCTATAGAGAACATTTGGTGCATTATTAAACAAAAAATATGTCAAAAGACGACCACAAATTCTTCAGCAGCTGGAAACCTATATCAGGCAAGAATGGGACCAAATTCCAACACCAAAACTCCATAAACTCATAACCTTGATGCCCAGACATCTTCAAACTGTTTTAAAAAGAAGAGGAGATGCTACATCATGGTAAACATGCCCCCGTCCCAACTATTTTGAGACCTGCAGCAGGCATCAAATTTGAAATGAGCTAATTTTGTGCATAAAATTGTAAAATTTCTCAGTTTAAACATTTGTTGTTATCTGTGTTCTATTGTGAATAAAATATTGGCTCATGTGATTTGAAATTCCTTTAGTTTTCATTTTATTCTAATTTTAAAAAAAAAAAAACGTCCCAACATTTCTGGAATTCAGGTTGTAGATAGCAGTTAACAATTATTTAATTCTGGTTGAAGTTAATGGAATAAATGTAATGCCAATAAAATAATGCTTCATTTGAAAAAAAAAAAAAAAAAAAAAAAAAAAAGAAGTGTTACTATTGGTCAAGATGTTCTCATGGTGATGTAAGCTTGCATTTAGGTCGTTATGGTATGGAATAATTCCATATCCATACTTACATATTTCTATATTTTCAACATCAAATAATTTCTCAATACAATATTTATTATATATGACCAATAATGTATTTTAGAATTCGGTATAACAAGGAAATTTGATATATTTGTTGTAAAAATGATTGTGTAGTGTATTCCAGACTTAAAGTGTGAACTTGGAAAATGTTACAGAAATTTCAAATTTAATGTCTATTCACAAATTCCCAAGAGTGATATTATACTAAGATACTATATCATACACATTTTCCAGTTTTTTTTTTTTAAATGCTAATATTAAAGTTTTACTTAGATTACTTAAATTACTTAGTGAGATAAGTGAAATATTCTAAGTGAGAAGTGAGTCACTAAGTGATATATTCAAAAACATGCTTCTTTGATGTGAACTGACCTGCAAGGAAAAAGCACAGAACATTTTTCTCCTCATTTAATATTCAGTTTCACTCTGAAATGCGTCACATTATGGATTTTTATTTTTTTATTTTTTTTGAACGTGCAAAATCAAAGTGAATTATTTGGCCTATACAATCCATGGAAAAAGTAGTGACTGTGCTATTGTCTTTGTGAGTTTGTATATTTGGCCTTTAGGCCTGTAGACGACCGCAGCATCTGATTTTGGAGGTCACTTTACCCAGAGAGATACGTAATCACACCCACCCTGTCTCACTTTCATATCCCACACAGTCCGGTTATCACTTCCGTTTGTTCATTAAACTTTTTCCAAACCCACATGGTGGAAAATCGTATAAATCTGTGTAATTATTGTCTAAATTTCCACAGAGATCATCTGTCAAAATGAACTTCACAGTGCTTGCTTGAAAAGGATATTTTTGAAGAGAATGTTGGAAGGTTTTTTTTTTTTTCTGTTGAAAGATATTATAGAGACGTTATTTAGAACATATCAATTCCAGGCCCTTTGTTGTTGGTCATAATAAAGCTCTAGCAAATGGAATTGTTCTCACAATGCCTTGGTTTTTGTATTTGCTTGAATATGAAAGCATTAGCGCACGTTTTAGCTTTTATTCAGCCATTTGTTTATTTGTGTTTAGCATTTTTGAAACATCCATTCTTGCTTTGCAATGGAGATTTTGCCACAGGGCCCGAGTTGTTTCAACGTCAACATTTGTAGCCTTTGACGCCGCTAATCTGGTTAACACCAATTAAAGGGAAGTGCAAAGAAAATCACGCGGGGTGTTGGTCTCGTTGGTGGTCCAGAAAAGACAGTTTTGTTTTGCGACAGAGTGGTTGGAGGCCATTTTGCGTGTTTGTAACCCCCCCATTTCTTCAGCCTACGTCTGATTTCTCATAGACATAAAAGACTGTAATGCCTCTGGGCTTTAGTCCCGCCCACTCACCGTCTACGACGTTAGCATCCAGCGCAAAATGCTACTTAGCGTCGAAGCTTCCGTAAATAGCCTGTAGAGATGGGGCAAAAAGTGTATGTTTGCCTGTATCTGTGTGTGTAAGGGATACAGTAAAGCCAATTGCACCAAGACCACACATTCAGCGAGCGATTCCTTCTTTGGTTCACTTACACATTGGACACACACGCACACACACATTACATTGATGGTGGTAGCTGTAATGATGAGTGACAGCGAGAGACGGCGGACAAATGTTGATCCCCCACAATCCTCTGCAGTGCCTAACTTCCCCTCGTGCTGCTGTGGCAATGTGAGCAGTGCTGGGCCCCTGATAACCGGTATGGGGCTGCCGCCTCAGAGAGTGAATATACGCGGTTCCGGTCAGTGCTGAGCATGTGCGGCGACTTTGATACTCCACTGCATCATGGGTATTTGGCCAAGAACAATTTACAAGTTTGTGTGTGTGTTTATAGGAGGCATATTTTTGCAGTCCACTCTGCAGATGTTTCTGTAATTTATATGCAGGATTTTGCAGCACAGAGCGGATTGGGAAACTTTTGTGCGGCTTCTGCAGTGAACATGTAGAAATCTACTTAAATTAAAGGCAAAAAGAATATACTCAAGCTTTTTTTTTTTTTTTTTTTTTTTTTTTGTTCACCATCAATTGATTAATTGATTGCTCTCTATATTACATTTATTAGGCTAATGCAGTTTTGCAGAAATGTCTTGACTTCTGTTCTCGTTCAATTCATTATTTGTGACTGAAACTGTTAACTGATGATATGAATCTTAATTTTTTTCTTCGACTATTTTTGTTGTGCTCTGTGGTAATTTGATTACATTGGCTAATGTTATCTAGCTAGCTGGCCAATTAAAATAAACAATGTAGCAGTCTAGCAGAAGAACCACCTTGCTGTATTCCCTATTTCCAGTGCTGCCATACAAAATTATGTTATGCATAAAGAATATAATTCAGGATTGATTTGGAGTTTGCAAGAAATCTGCATTATATATGACACACTTCTGAAGTAATCCTGACAAGTTCATGAACAAATTCTCATTAAGCTACGCATTAATGGTATACAATTATATTATATAATGAATACAAATTGATAAAGCAGTCACCTTATCATAGATTTTAACTGACATCTACAGTAGCAGCATCAACATCATACAAAATAAAAACATTTTGGGGACCGATGCCATTGCCATGATTATTTATTTATTTATTAATTTATTTGGGGTTAAATCTTATTATAAGGAAAAAATGCTGAGCACACTTTTAATCTTTCCCATAGTTATCTAGTTCATCGCCATACAACAGCTTTGCATATTTTTAAAATGATCTTAATCAAATGGTTCCCCAAAATAGTAAATTAGTTTAGGGGATCTTTTTCTAAGATCATTTGTAAACAAGTGTAGAGAAACATACAACCATCTGGTGATTTTTATGTGGAACCACTATTAACTTTTAGGGCAAAATAGCAATATATTATTTATGTTAATAAAGGCATTTAAACTAACTAAAAATAAATAAATAAATAAATAAATAAATAAATAAAATCATACAATCACTACACAAAATAGTTTGTTTCTTTTTACATGTGTAATAAAGGTATTATAATATATATATATATATATATATATATATATATATATATATGTTATGGAAAGCTCTGAAAGTCGTATGTTTGTGTGAAGCTACAAGATTCTTGAAAACTTGAATTCAGGGCAACAAAAGAAATGATTAAGCCCAGGGCGAAGGGGGGCGGATGAACACATAAATCTTTGCTATCTCTCTGTTTTTGTGTTTTTATCAGCAGACCCTTGTGTTTTGTTGTATGTTATTGAGGCTGGACAAGACTAGGAAAGATATGTCCCGATCCGATACCAGAGAACAGAGGGGGAGGAAGCTGAGAAACATGTAGGACAAAAAATATGAAGAGTGGGTTTGACAATACTACATCATAAAAAAATACAACTGGAAAAATTGACATAAAAGGCCTTCAGCATCAAAGATCTTTGAAGGGGAATGACCCTGTGAGGTCATAAAGCAGACAGTGATGTCATACAGAGACTGTGTGTTTTGAGGGGGAGGATTATTGTGTATTAGTGGTTCGCTCATCTGTAATCCCCAAGGACAGTCAGAGATTATCGCAAATAATACACAGCTTGAATTATGAATATATACAGTATGAATCCATGTGAATATGTTTGCTTTGGGGTATATCGCTGCTTTGTCAGTGGCTGATGTGGATTTTGTACACAAATTTTGTCCATATTAATGTGGCAAGTTGCGCTGATGCAACAACTAAACTCTACATCACATAAAAACACTGCTTAATATTAAATTGGTCATTGTTTTGACTAGTTTATAACATGCTTTTGTCTTTTCACATTAGTACGTTTCTTCATTATGAATAAACAAATATGGTGCTGCATGAACACTTATGTGTGCAAGTGTGTTTCTGCTATGAAGTTGTTGGTTTGTGATTATATTCTTAACAATATTTGTGTCGTAGGAGTGTATGAGCATGAGTGGCCATCGGCGATCCCTGTTTTTATGAGTTATACAATTACACATCCATGAGTATTGGGAAAGTCCTATGAAGTTGTGTATATGTGTGTGTGAGTGGGTGTATATCTGGGACCGGCCGTGCTGGTATGCTTCTCTTTGTTGGTAAATCACACACACACATGGTCGGGTGGGGAGGCAGATTGTGGTTCCAGTGGGGTTTTCTTAAACAGGTTTTTCGTCCGCTCTGCTTTTAAAACTCCTCTCTTAAATTCACCCCATTCTCCACTCTCTCCTCTCTTCTCGCCCCCTCTCTACCTATTACTCTCCTCTCATACCCAACCGCTACCTTGATGCAGGCTCCTGATGCTTCTCTATCATCTTTTGGGTTCCATCTGTGAAGGTCCTTGCACACTCAGTCAAAAATTTTCATATGCGTTTTTTCGTATTCGTCATCCTAAAAATTTGTCACGTACAGAAACCTTGCACACTGAGTCCGATGTGTATTAATTAATCCGTTGCAAAACAGTACTAAATGGAGTCTTCAAGCAGTGAGGATGATTTTGTTATCATCTCACTTCTTAAAAAGAGAAAAAGAAAGGAAATATTGGGTCCATCCAATCCTGAGATATAGAGAGGATGGAGAGTTCCCTCTCCTTATTAAGGAGCTGCGGGATTATCACGGGCGATTCAAAGTCTACTTCAGGATGTCAGTTGCTCAGTTTGATGCTTTGCTAGCGATACTAGAGTAACATATTAAAAAGAAGACCACCGATTTCTGTGAACTCAGTGTACAAGGATCTTCACACTGCTTTGTGCTTGACGAAGTGGATAAACTTGACAATCGCCATTCTGGATTTTGGCATTTGCTTTTATGGTGGCTCTGAATTGTCAAAACACCTCTCAAAATGCTTGCTACGGATGCTGAAAACGCAGAAAATCGAACCCGATCTGAATTTTTTTTTATGACGGACGAAAGTTTCGGAGGTAGTGTGTAAACGTGATTGACAACGCGAGGTCGTATTTATTTTTCAACATGCGAAAATTGTTGTTTGTGCTCTCTCCTCCCTCAATACCACGACTGAGGTGCCCTTGAGCAAGGCACCGAACCCCCAGCTGCTCCCTGGGCGCCGCAGCATAAATGGCTGCCCACTGCTCCGGGTGTGTGTTCCTGGTGTGTGTGTGTTCACTGCTGTGTGTGTGCACTTTGGATGGGTTAAATGCAGGGCACAAATTCCGAGTATGGGTCACCATACTTGGCCACATGTCACGTCACTTTCACTTTAAAAAAAAAAAAAAAAATCCTATTTTATAGAGAAAAGTATTATCTCTCCTATTTTTACCCTGGTGTTGTGAGCATTACTGAGAACACACATAATGTAATGACTATTTCATACAACGGTATCCAGTTATCACTGAATAAAACGCAGATAGAGAAATTTTAGCTGAGGAAACTTGAAGACAATAAACAAACGATTGTGACAATATATGGTTTATTTGTGTGCTTCAAGCAATCTTGGGTATTTTTATAAGGATAAAGTATATTTATAATGTAATGCTAATCGGCAGCCTTTATCACTGTATAAATAGTATGATTTCTGCCTCATTCTGTGTTATGAAACCATGATTGATTACAAAGTTATTTCAAACACTCAACCGATGTTTTGAAGTTAATTTGGAGAAAAAGCATGTCAATAAATGATATCTTTGTTGGACAACATGGAAACATGCAACATGCAAAACTGTACCGCACACGTGCTATTGTAGAACATTTATTGAAGACTCACACCGATTTTTTTTGTCGCACTGTACAGCCCTGACCAAACCAGTTCAAGACTGTAGAAGGAGCTCCTCGTTTAGCGATTTACTTCTCCTCAGTTTTACGTCTGCCTTCCGCCATGTCGCTCCGGTCACACACAAAAATATGTCAACAACTAGGCTTTATCGTTTTTATCGCTGGAAGACTAATTCTTATCGTAGGGAGAATTTTTACCGGTATATCGCAAACGATAAGATATCGCCCATCCCTAGTGTTAGCTTCAACTAAGTAATTCTTAAAAGGGCACACACATAAAATGTTTTACGAGTTGATTGTACTTTTAAAAAATGTGTTTAAAACCATGTTCATTATAAAAAAAAAAAAAAAAAAAAAAAAATATATATATATATATATATATATATATATATATATATATATATATATATATATATATGTGTGCACTCTAGTTATATCAGTAGCCTAATAAAAGCAGTTTTATTTTACATAAAAGGGGTCACCTCAAGGAGGCAGACATGAGATCACATGACCAGCCGAATTTTACTCACCTATTGCTCTTGCTTAAACACCTTTGCTGATAAAATAAATGAATTTTATCTGCTTGTGAATGTCTGCAATAAATCAAATATTATGGAATTATATTATGAGATATTATAGAAATAAATGAATAATCTATATAAAAGATTGTTGTGGCAAAACAGCACCATAGGTAACTTCATTCCTCCTGCAAACAAGTCAAGAAGTACTTATTTTTTGCAGCAACTAGTTCCCCATCTGAAAGAGTTTTTAGTGCCAGTGGGAACATAGTGCCATTTGGTACGCTGGTACCTCATACTTTGACAAAGGCTACTTTTTTGTCAGAACGCGTTAAAATTTTAACGCGTTAATATATTTTTTTAACGCAAATTAATCATGTGATAATGTTTGACCCCATCTTCTTCCCGTCATCGCAGCGCGGAAGGTTATCTATCAGTGTGTGATGAGGGTACAGTGAGCCAGTGTTGCCAGGGTAACGGCACAAGTGGGCTGTTTTGAAAATACAGTCACGGGAAAAATTACAGAGCCGCGGGTTGCGGTTTTTTGGGCTATTTTTTATAATGTACCGCGGCCGCCCAAAGTGTATATAGACAAATAAAAATTAAAATAGATCCTTTTACTAATGTGTATTATAGTTGGAATGTATACCTGGCAACTTAAGAACGGAGAGACGGCTGTAAACATCACAAACAAAGTGAGTTTCAGCAGAGCACATGTTAAGGCTTTTACACAGCAGAAATAAACATGACAACAGCCACTATAGATTATATAAGATAATAAACACACGATTACGATAGGATATGGTTTGTATGTGATTTTCTTGAGATGAATGTGTACATCTGAAATGCTAATTTGTGCAGCGATATAAAAGGCTATAAATAGCATATTTTAACTACAGTAAAAGACCAAATTCTACATGTGATCGCAAAAGGAAGTTATTACAAACACTCGATGATGGTTTGAAGTGAGTTTTGAGTAAAAGTGTACTATTAATCTCATAAATTGTCTTATGTAGCATGATGCTAATATTAGCTCTAATGCACCAGCAGAACAGGTCCAATTCTTCTTCATAATGCGTCATAATGCGTTTATTTTGTCATAATACTTCACGTAAGGTCGGAAGAAAATGTTTTGTTGTATTTATTTAGAAATACTTTTGATTATAGTTGGGTAAATGTATGAAGCGATGTGGCTTGGTAAACGTTTTATTGCCAGTTTAAAGGCTGATAATGGCTGAATAATAATAAATGAATAATGATAAAAGAATAATAAGGGTTATGTCTCATACCTGGCGGAGGTGTGAAAGGTTCTGTTTCCTTAAACTAGTTTGTCATGCATTTCATTTCAACACATTTACAGGTAAATCCTAATATTTTAAAATTGCGATTAATCATGATTAATCACAGTCCAGGACTATATATATATATATATATATATATATATATATATTATTTATAACATATAGTGTCATGCGACAGAGCATCTCTAAAACCATAAACCATTGATAGATAGGTTCTTTAGCTTAAAACTTATCAATCACTTGCATATTTTGCCCTAATTGCAAAGTAAATTAAATTTTCACATTTTTTTTTGATATTGTTACATTTACATTTTTCAGTTTAATAAAACGTGATCACTAGATCTATTTTTTTTAACTTTGTGTTTTTGCACTAAATATTTTGAATGTGCTTAGAAACAATAATTGTTTCCATCCAAATCCAATACAAAAATATTAGCACAACTATGCTAATAAGAAATGTTTCTTGAGTACAAAATTAGCATATTAGTGTAATGATTTCTGAAGGATCGTGTGACACTGAAGACTGCAGTAATGATGCTGAAAATTCAGCTTTGCCATCACAAGAATAAATATAATATTTTAAATGACAATAATATTTCACAATTTTACTATTTTACTGTATTTTTTTAAATCAAATTTGGTGAGCATAGGACTCTTCTTCTAAAAACAATCTCACCGACCCCAAACTTTTTGACCTTTCCTCCAAATCCATGCAGTCTTGTTATGTATTAAACATTTCTTAGTTCATTTAGGCATTTTGGAACAGCTCTTGAAGTTTAACTTCTCCACAAACAGAGACGTACTGACAGACACACACTCATTCACTCACTCACTCACACAATCCTCATAGCCAACGGCGGCAGTGCGGTATCTGAACATGATGCGACAGGGTCGTGTTTAATCTGTGCGGTAAGAAGTGATAAGGCTTTTTTTGTGTTTGGAGTTTGCCTGTTCTGGCATTAGAGCTCCTCACCCCCTGCCAAAGCAGATTGGGACAAGAGATAGATTGCTTGGGTTTATTTCTTGTTCGTTTCTTTCTCCTTTTTCTTCTCTATGTCTAGGATCTTGTTTGCTTCTGATCCTTCCCAGTTATTTCCTCTTAGATGTGTTTTTTTTTTCTTTCATTAAGTCAAGTTTTAAAAGAAGCCAATTAACTGTTGCCCAGCCAAGGACACAGTAACAGGCGGTAGGAGCACAGAGTGTGTTTGTGTCCGACCTGCCATCATCCACAACATGTTAATCTGGGAGAGAGAGAGTCAGTCAGGGAAACAGAGAACGCTGCATGTCAGAGAAAAAATTATGTATGATCTTAAACAGAAGTAAAATCTTAAACAGCGAGGGGCTGGTCATATAACACACATTTTTGTGTCTATCTGTAATATTTTTAGTATTCTTTGTAAATTTGTGCAAGTTGGACAACTTTGACCTTGTAATGCTTCTGATGTAATATCAGTGATTACATCAGTATTGTCCAATATCCAATATTATCCAATAATATCCAATGTCCAATATTGTCCAATCAGTGATTACATCAGTGTTTTCCAATATTGATGTTGTCTTTGGGTTGACTTTGGAAAAAGCTATATATATATATATATATATATATATATATATATATATATATATATATATATATATATATATATATATATATATATATATAAAATAATAAAATGAGCATTTTTCTTAGGCTGCTATGTTTATTTTCAGTTATTTCACTTTAATGGCAATGGAAAGATTCTATGTATTGCCATTAAAGTGAAATTACTGAACCTACACACAGGAGCCTGAAAAAAATGCTAATTTTTAAAAGACAATTTCAAATGACACTTTTGCCTTATATATATATTTCCACGTATAAGATTTCCATGTCTATGTAAGTACTTGACCAGTAGTAATTTATGACAGTCATTTACTAATTTGTGATAAATTTATATAAATTTAAATAGTATAATTTCAACTCAAAAACGTATTTCATGTCCATGTCCATATACGTATTTGACCACAAACAATAGTTAATAGTAATTAATAATAATAATAATAATAATAATAATAAACATAAATTCAAAAAGTGCATTTCTAAGAACATGGCATGTGTTTTAAACTAGAATTTTTAATTTTCCTTTTCTCAATTACAGTTGACACTGTGCTTTTTATTTTAGTGTATAGTATTAGAGTATTAATTTATATTTTGAAATAGTGTTTGTTTTTAGAAATTTGTTTTCATTTTAATTTTAGTTATTTTGTTATGTGCTTCATTCATTCATTCATTCTTATTTCAATTTTAGTTTCAGTAATATTCAGCTTATTTCAGTTAGTTGCCCAGGCAGCATTCCAAGTTTAGTTTTTGAATTAAAGTCTCCAAAGTTTCATTTCAGTTTCCAAATAGTTTTAGTAAATAGATTTAATTTTAGTTAAAAACAACAGTCATATTTAAATGGTTTAAGCTGTCATGAGGAACAATGAGGACTGTTGGTGCTGGATATTTGTGAACATGTATTGTTATGTATGAATATACGTGTGTGTGTGTGTGTGTGAGCAGGATTCTACTTCATCACAACATGGCGGTCTGACAGACTAAACAGAACATGATCAACATCAAAGCAGCACAACACGTGCTCACACACACACACACATGCATACTTATCACATCATAAACAATACCGGCATTGTGGATCCCATGTACCACTCATAATCCAATAACCACCTTTTATCCACACCATCTTTATCTATCTTTCTCACTCTTTCTTTCATTTTCACAGATGGGGCACTCTTGGGATGTACACAAGCACGATCTGTCTCTTTTCCGCCCTATCTTCGCTCCGTAGGGGCTTTTGACAGGTATGTTCTCTTCACACTGTCACTCTGATTCTCCTCCCGCGTTCACTACGCTGTTAATTGCTTATGGAAAACAAAAAAGGGCCATCGGAAGATGGGATAAAACACCCTACGCCCCCGATTCCCCACGGATTCCATCTGCATGCCTGCATTAAGCGTTTTAATACATTTAACGGGGCCTGAAACATCTCTGTGTTGTCAGAATGGCATGGCTTGGCCTCATCTGCCCATTCTCTCTCTCCTGTGTCAGAGTGGCATTATTTAGAGCTTATCTTCTTGACGCACCGCCTGCCGTATTTGTCACGCCGTGCCGTAGCGTGTCCCCCCCCTCGAGTCTCTGTAGAAAATTCCGCTGATGACTTTGGCCGATAGAGGAGAGCTCGGGCCTCCGACAGAGACTGAAAGCTTGTTATCGTCATCGTCGCATTGATTGGGACGCAAAGAAATGTCTTCTGAAGGCTTAGCGTACGTGCGTTGTTCTGAGAGATTCACGTTGACGGTGTTGCGGCGTTCTGGCCGTTAGTGTTGGTGTCGGTCTTGAACTTCTTGTTTTTAATGTTTCGATTCATATGGGCTGTACTCCTAGACTCAGATTATCGCAAGTCCCGAACAAAGGATTAATACCGAGGCTAATTTCTAATCCACTTTTCAATTGAATCTGGATCTAGCGAGCAAATAGCTCTTAATGTGATGATGTAAGTTTAAAGAAGAAGCAAGCAATCGTTCTCATTTTATTAGTGGTGTTTTTAAGGCAAGAATCACTACTACTATTATTGAAAATCCCAAAAATGTCATTCCAAACCTGTATGAATTTCTTTCTTCTGCGGAACATAACAGAAAACATTATAAAGAATGTTTCAACTGGTTTCGTGAATGGGATCCAAAACAACCACGGAGTCCATTCACTTTCAATGTAAAGGCCAAAAAATAAATTAAAAAACCCTTACAGAAAGGCAGTGATAGCGATACACACGTTCTGGAATATCTCAAATCACCAAAAACTTTCCAAAGTGATCAGACTTTCAAAAATCAGCCTGATTTTGATGTGGTAAAATGGTAAAATATGGGGAAAAAAATCCCATAGACTTAAATTTAAGAAGGGATGCAAGCCATATCTACAGATTAAAATATCAAAGACATTGAAATGTGATTTTTAATGGCAGATGCTGAGATTTACAAAGAAAGGGTGGTCGATATAATTTTGACACACACACCCACCCACCCATTCACACACTGGGACATTGTATTGTTTTTATATAAAGATAGTTATACATTTTCTAACCTAAACCTACCCCCTAACCCTACCCCTCACAGAAAACTTTCTGTATTATATATATATATATATATATATATAAAAAATAAATAAAAAACTTTGTTTACTTTATTTGGTAACACTTTACAATAAGGTGTCATTCGTTAACATTATTTAATGTATTAACTAACATGAACAAACAATGATCAATACATTTATTACACTATTTATTCATCTTTGTTAACGTTAGTTAATAAAAATACAGTCGTTCATTGTTTATTCATGTTAGTGCATAGTACATTAACTAATGTTAACAAACACAACTTGAGATTTTAATAATGCATTAGTAAATGCTGAAGTTAGCATTAACTAAGATTAATAAATGCTGTGGAAGTACTGTTAATTCTTAGTTCATGTTAACTAATGTTGTTAACTAATGTTAACTAATGAACCTTATTGTAAAGTGTTACCCTTTATTTTGATACCAGTTTTACAAATGAGGACGTCCCCAAAGGGAGGTTTTTGGCAATTTTGTCAGGTTTTGCTCACTTTTGGGTTCAAATATGGTTAAGTAGGTACACACACACAAACAAACAATTTAATAATGACAAATGAAGGCGTACATAAAAATGTGAGAATCACATGAACACTTGTGTACTTAAAATTCTGTATAAAACACTGAAAACATATTATCTAAAACTTCTGTTAATCGGCCAAGCTGCCGCTATAATCTGCCAAAATCAAGGACAAAACGTTTCCTGATTAATCAGCCTGCCTAGAACTAATCAACAACCTAGCAACTACATATAAACACAGTAAAAAGAAAATAAATATAAAAAAAAACAGTAGAAACATGTTTGCAACTGCAAAACAACACATTGAATTCGCCTCATATCGACAGAACAGCAATACACCATTTGTCTTGGCATGTATGATAGTTTTTCTTTATACCACAAAGAAAGAAATAAAGAAAGAAAGAAAGAAAGAAGTCTAAGCAGTGCTACAAAATCCGAATTATAACTTCAGACTGAAATTGTGTCTATAATATGTTATGATACATGTAGTAGGACCAACACATATAAAAATATTGAACTGGTACTGTCGACCATATGAATATTCAGCTTTCACATCTGTTCTTTTAATTTGAGATAAATTTAACTTACTGCAAACATCCTGCTTTACCATCGCAAGCGAATCACCTCCATTATGACATCACAGTGAGCAGACCAGACCAATCAAGTTACTTGTTTTCCGACACTCCAATTTATTCTGCGGTATTTACGGAACACACCCACTCTGTGGCAAATGCATAAAGAAGTGATATAATAACCTTATTTTCAAGCAATAGCGGCAACGGACATGGCCATCATTAAATTCTAATTACTATCACAAACAAACTCTATCGGCTGAAAGCGGAGCATGAGAGGCCTGCGGAAATGGCCGTGAACAGAAAAAAAACTCATCAGATAGCACGGCGGCGGCGTAATTCTCCTTCCCCTATTGAATAATGTCATTATCAGCGACTAATGATGATGTGAGGAGAAGCAGTTATGGAATAAACCGATTATGACAGAGAAAAATGACTGAGGAGCCAGGAAGCTCCATTTATATCGTTTCCCTTTCTGCCTTTCCTTGTGTGATGGAATAGTCCCGTCTTTGCTGTCTTTCTTTAGAACATATACTCCTGCCATCTCTTCTATCTATCTCTGTCTCTGTCTCTCTCTCTTGGTTCTTTTCTTTACCTCTTCTCCCCTCTTTGCAATTAATCGCTGTCACATCCAGTCTTGGAGAAGATACTTTCAATCCACTGCTTGTCAAACTACAGGGTAGGTGAACCATAATTAAGTTCAGCTACAGTCAAGGTAGCCTTTCGAAATGGAGCTACAAATAGCTACAAATTAAGCAGCTAACTAATATCAAAAGACTAACCTGGCTGTAGTTGAACTACATTAATTCTGTGAACTGAGTTTGGATTTATTTAAATGAATCGGTTCAAAAATAATTCACTAATTAATTTGACTCCCTATGCTACATTTATGTTTTCTTTCTTTTCTTTCTTTCTTTCTTTCTTTCTTTCTTTCTTTCTTTCTTTCTTTCTTTCTTTCTTTCTTTCTTTAAACAAAATCTACACAATAATTTTATAATACTGTGATATTACTGTTTAAATTTTATTTATTTTCTTCTTGCATGCATAATGTGAAAGTACACAATATTAATACTGAAACTAATGCTGCAGTATATATATATATATATATATATATATATATATATATATATATATATATATATGTATATATATATATATATAGATAGATAGATAGATATATTCTTTCCCCCAACTTAATTTGTTAATTTTCATATGGAGGAAAAACAAAAATAAAAAAATAAACTGATCTCTTGGTGACTTAATTTGAACAGATTTACACTAAATACCACCATTGTTTCTATTATTTCTATTTCTATTAGAGAATAGTAATGAAAAGCAGCATTTAGCCAAAATGCAATAATAATAATAATAATAGTAATAATAATACATAATAATAATAATAATAATAATAATAATAATAATGATAATAATAATAATAATAATAATAATAATAATTATTATTATTATTATTATTATTATTATTACAAAATATAATTAATATTATTACAAATAATAATAATATGTTTTGTAATAATAATAATAATAATAATAATCATAGTGTACTTTTTTAATTATTTTAATAAATAATCAACAAATATTTACTGTAAATTGATGCAAAAATACATCAAATATATTCCAGGAACCAATTCATCTAAATGAACAATCCTAACCCAATTCACTAAACTGAATCATACTTCCGAATGCTTCCTGAGAGAGAAAGAAGACATTTTTCATCAAGATGTTTGACCTCAGTTCACTTGTCTTTAAAGCTCTGTACACAATACAATCTGACAAAAATGTAACATTTTATGCCGCTAGACTGATATATGTACTTGTTGGTAAAAGTAACTTGTAACAGGAAAGATACAATGTTTTGAAAACAGCTGAGCTACTGCTAGGCTCCTGAAAAATTTTAAGATAGCACCTATACTTTTAGTTAGTTACATCTGGTCATATCTTTCTTCTTATTTTATAAGTGTTCGAAAGCATCATAATGCATTTGATTCTAGTCTCAAATCAGTTGATCGTGAGTGTGTGTGTGTGTCGCGAGTACATTTATGCTCTATAAATGTGTGTAGGTACTGCTTGTGGAAGGGAAAGGGCCCGCGGCCCTTATCAGTCTATAACATCTGGCTGTGTGTCAGGTGATGAGATGGGTAGAGAGAGAGAGAGAGACAGAGAGAGTGAGACAGGCCGCTTTAATGCGATGTGGGGGGATAGAGCGAGAGAGGGATGGTGTGCAAGCAAACAGTGGCTGATATGGTCTATGCTTGTCACAATCATTCAGGACGCTCATATATCTTCCCCTCCGCTCCCCGCTTCAGTGGCCCTCTGCCTCTCTCCCTCCCTTTTTAATCTCGTTCCCCCTCTCTCTTCCTCCATCTCCCTTTCTTGCACTCTCTGTCTTCCTTTCTCGCCATCTCTGCTTCCTTCCTGTTGTCTTCTTTTGGATTCGTAGGCCTGTATTTTGTTGTGCATTTTATTTTGTGCACTTTAATAGAACATGTGGAACCAAAACTGGGGGGTTGTGCCCCTTGTTATGCCTTGTGTTAGTTTATAGCTCTATATGGAACTATATTCCTAATTACTGACAAAATTAACTTTTAGAAGATGCACACACATTAAAGTGCCCCTATTATGGATTTTTGAAAATTACCTTCCATGCAGTGTGTAACACAGCTCTAAGTGAATGAAAACATCCTGCAAAGTTTTAAATCTGAAAGTGCATTGTGTATAAAGTTATTGTCTCTCAAAAGAAAGAGTCGACTCTGAATCATTGAAACGAGTCGTTTTTACAACGAATCCTAAGCTGTTTCATGTTGACGTCAACATGAAACATTAGGATATTGCCCTCCCACTAGTTGGTCTTTTCTTGTTGGTCTGAATGAAAATGCAAATTCATTCTTTGACACTAGGTGCCACTTTTGGAGCAGTAAAAATAGTTGTTTCCCCGGTAACGCTGTACACAAAGCAGCACTGCGCTCACAAACGCTGCTTTATCAGGCATTACAGGCAAGATGAAATGAAAATGAGACCAATCGGACCAATCACCGCAGATTAGCATCACGCAAAGGAGGCGTTTGGAAAAATGAATCGTTAAGCGAATCGTTTGGGAGTTCTTGAGCAAGTAAGGTAAAAAATTAATGCATATTATAAGACAATGAAAGTGTTTTTTGACCTTGCATGCATGTCATCCTGTTGTTGGGTTGTGGCTAGAAGGGATACAGCTCCGAATGAACAATGGAATTAATTTTCTACCTATTAGATTGTGTTTTTATTAACGTCTACACCTACCCCAAAGCTAAACCTACCCCTTACAATAAGTAAAAAATAGCAATTATTGTTGTACAGTGTGACAAAATTTAAGCTGTATTGATGTGCGCATGCCCAGTAGCGCCATACGTATACCTTCTAGCCTTAACCCTGTTGTTGGGGACTCACAAAACCAAAATATGAACCTTTCATTACCCATAACAGGGGCACTTTAACAGTTCTAAGTTAATGTAGTATTGTAGAGGTAAGTTTATAGAAGTGAATTGTTGCAGTTCATCAGTTTTCAACTTACAGTGTATATAAATGATGTGAGCATAACTTCGTAGATAACTAATGCTGTTTATTTTATTTTATTTTATTTTATTTGTTCTTTGAAAGAAAATAGAAAATCTCAATTACGGTGATGCCATTTGGACATATTTACAGTAAATATCACCTATACAAACTAGAATGCTCTATAATTTCTGTTACTGACTAGAAAATGATGAACAGCAGAATTTAACAAAATATGAATTTATTCAGAACTATTATTATAAATTAACATTTGCAGTAGTAGTAGTAATATTAGTAATAATAATACATTATTATTATTAATAAACTTCTGTTAGCAGTGGTAGTAATAGTATACTAGTAGTAGTAATAGCAGTAGTATATTAATGCAAACAAAGTGATATAAAATGAGTCAAATTAATCAGTGAATCATTTTCTGAACCAGTTCATCTAAATGAACAATGCAAACATGATTCACTAAATTGAATCAAACTTCAGAATGCTTCATATGAGTGTACAGCTTATAATTAACAGTTTATAGAAGTTTTCTATACATATTTACAGGTTATTTTTTGCTATCTAGTCATCTTGTCATACAAAGATTTGCTTTCATTTATCTCCACTGATGTCATGATATTTTTCATTTGAATTGCCAAAAACGTTTTTTTTGTTTTGTTTTGTTTTGTGCCTGGAGAATGGTGTAGTTACAGCCAAAACCTAAATTTCCCAGCCAAAACCTTATGCCAAAAATACAACCACCTCTGTGGCACTATAGCTGTGAGCGCAACATGAAACAAGTGTAACAAATGTGTTTTCATCTGTACATAACCAAACAGCTGGCTTCCATCTACAAACTAATCTGTTTACAGACTCTTCTGAATTTTTGCACTTTGAAAAAGGAGGAATACTGAAGAGGACACTGTTGTGTTTAAGACATTTCACTCCTGAATGACTTTAAAATTCAAGTAAAATGAAATAATTGACCCTATTGATTGATTGATTGATTGATTGATTGATTGAACATCCTGTTTCACCAAGAAATTCACAAATACATATTATGGAAGTGGCAATTAAAGAAACTCATATCCTTGTTGTATCACTTAATTAGGAATTTCATTAATATTATCATTAACAGATCATGATAAACTGGATAAAGTCTTGACATCAACTGAGAACATCACAACATCAGCACGTTAGATCATTTGACAGTGAGACTTTGACTTTGTAGGACAACGTAAGATTGTGCCACGAACTAGTAAATACATACGGAGAAAGTGCTCACAATCAGAAATCTCGAACAATCAGAAAACAACCAGTTAGTTTATATTTCTCACTGAGGGAAACCCTGATAGAATAAATCTGGTATAGACAAAAAAAAAAAAAAAAAAAAGCGGTAGTGGTAAGTAAATCAATATGGCATATTCTTATGTTTGACCCAGTCCGCGTTGAGGGCTTTCTGGGCCTGAAGCTTAAATATCCACTAATGGAAGCTTGTGTAGATCTAATCACGCCTGTAATTGAAGTTAACTTTGAAGCTCTCAGTCTTGAGGAATATTTAAAGACAGGAGAGAGGGACTGAAACTCAATATGGCGCACCGGAGACCCGGCTATTCATCACGCATCAATAATAAATGAACGCTCCTCGCATAATTCTGCTCACGTTATTTCTTTTTGTGTTTAATATTTACATCTTCTGCATGCTAATGCTATATGTTCCTGTGGTAGATATGCCATTCAGTCCAATTCAGTTTTAGTTCTGTTGCACTATTGATTAGACAGATCAGTCTCAAAGCAACTTTACAAAGATCAGTAAAAAGATCAGTTTAAAAGCCCCAGTGACAAAACACAATTTGTGTGGTGTAGATGTGAACATGTAGATATATCAGGGTTTGGACAGTGCTGACAATGTTTAAAAAAGAGGGCCTACCTGGGCATGATGCTCTCATAGTCTCTTTGATGTAGTGATGTAAACTAGACCAGGCATCCATGGACTGCAGGGTCTGCAAAAAATGAATGAATGAATGAATGAATGAATGAATGAATGTAGCCTATATCAAAACTGAGTAGTGTTAGCCCTGTTCTGGGTGTTTTTGAGGGTGTTATCGGTGGTTGGTTATGATTATGAAGTCTGATACTCTGCTTCCAAGATACTGTATGATTCAATTGAATGTGTCACTTTACATAAAATGGATTTATGAACCATTTATACTAAATACGTTCTGTTTCTTTTTCATTGCACAGGCCAAATATCAGTGGTAATGATGGTATTTTGGCACAATTCATTACTGTTAAATTGTTGAATGCAGGTATGTTAAAAAAAAATAACAATGCTTGGATAGATCATAAAGATTATGGTATAAAAAGCTGAAATTATGACAAAATTGTGAGAGAAAATTACAATTATGAGATAAAAATCCAAATAAAATTATGACGTCATAGTAATGCCACATTACATTAACGATTATGACTTAAAAATGATAATTCGGCAACACATTGCAATAAGGCAATGCATTAACTAACATTAACTAACTATACATTTGTTAAAGTATTTATTAGTCTTTTTATGTTCGTTATTAAAAATACAACTCTTCATTGTTAGTGTTAGCTCAGGTCCACAAACTAACATTATTAGATACAACTTTTTAATCAACATTAACTAAGATCAATAAATGATTTAGAAGTATTGTTCATTGTTGCTTTATGTTAACTAATTTAGTTAACTAATGTTAACAAATAGAATCTTACTGTTAAGTGTTACTGATTAATTCTGACATAAAAAAGTTAACTATGACATACTACATAAAAATTTGTAAACGCTATAAAAATCATGAGTCACAATTACGAGATAAAATGTCAAAATTATGACATAAGTTGTAATTGTGACATAAAATGTCAAAATTATGACATAAAAAGTTGAAACTATGACATACTACATCAAAATTCGTAAACTTTATGAAAACCATGAGTCAAAATTATGAGATAAAATGTCAAAATCATGACATAAATTATAACTGACATAAATGATCAAGTTGACATTAAAGTATGATGAAAGTTGGCAAATTTGAAAATTGTAATTAAAGTCAACTTTTTATAGCATAATTATAGCTTTATCTATTAGTTATGCCTTATCTCATAATCTTGACTTTTTATCTCATAATGATTTTATCTAATAATGTTGACTTTGTTTAGTCTCATAATTTTGACTTTTTATATTTACCAAAGTATGATTTTTTTTTTTTTTTTTTAGTAAGTGGCAAGAATGGACCTCCATAGCAATCAGACTTCAAATGAATGATAAAATCACATTGAAGCTATTGTAGTTGATATTGTTGACTAAAAACATACAGTATTACCAAATTATTGTGCGCTGACACAACTCTAATGACATGTTTGCACTTTAACACTATTTAGCGTTAGCAAAGCGACTATGTTAGCTTGGTTAGCTCTGTTTATGGTATTAGCAGCAAGTGATTGATGGCGCAGGCCGTTGCGGAGCGCGGCGTGAGTTGTAGAGGCTCCTGATATGGATGCCTCAGATGCTCTGAGATCTCCTGTATGTCAGATCCCGATAACGCTTTACTGAGCGCGCTACACTCAGGACCGCAGCCGCCCGCTGGCCATCTGCAGCCAATTCACCGTTTTATTACCAACAACACAGCCTTTTCTCTCTGGCCTGCTGCGAATGCCCTTCCGCCATTCGTGGGGTTCCATCACGGCTTTTGCTGTAGTGATTTGGAACATGGGTTGTGGTGAGTCGGTGAACTCGAGGAAGTGAATGAATGTTTCGTGATAATACCAGATGAAAAAATGGAGCATTCTGCCCATCCCCGGCCGCTGTCTTCTGTTTCAGCACATCGATGAATTACCCCTCTCCACAACTCTCTCTTTACTTATCAGCTTTCTCTCCCCCCTCACTCGTTCTTTTATCAGTCCGCTTTATCTCTTCTATCTGTGCCATTTCTTCCTCTCGTCCCTGCGCCGCTTGCCGCTGTGATGTCATGGGACTGTCTGTCGCCAGGCCGACGGGTAGGTTGCCGTGGCACTGCTTTCCTCCCCTCCATCACTCCGACTTTCTCCCTTTAGATCAGATTGACGATTGCAACTCTCTACTGCATCCATTCAAGAACAAGTACACACATTCAGCGGCCAAAAATGCAGTGACGCCTGCGATGTCACGCCTCATTTAGCCATCAGACCTCGATCAGAGATGCACAACACGACTGGCGCATTCCAATCAGTCAAAGTACAAGCAAATGCAGACATCTGATCAGTTGGTAACAATGCAAGCCGATTCCACACATACCACAAACACTTTCACTCAAACCGACTCGCTTTGTGTGTTTTGACTGACCCCAATGTCCCAACCGGCCTCTTGAATTCTTTACGCATGTCTTTATTGCCGCAGCTCAAGCGATCTAAGAAAAACCCTTAGAGTATTCACTGTGCATCGCTGTTCTCACTTTAAATAGGAACACACTTAAGCCTCTGTTCTGGGCTTTTAAGAATAAATGAATGCATTTGTCTGGATTTTTGGGAAGTACTTTTAAAAGAGGATTCTGCTCTTCTCTGAGATATCTCTGAGATACAGTGTACAATGCTTCTGTATTCATTCTTTCTATCTTTTAATACCTATCCATTTTACATACAGTACATTTTATAGCGCCAGGATTTAGAAAATGGATCCAGATTGACAAAAGTTGGATAGTTGGTGTGATTAGTAAATTTTAGAAGAAAATTTGGGTGGCGTTGTGGGTGGTTTTCAGGGTGTTGCTATGGTATTCCTAAATTGTTCTGAATTGGGGGGGGGGGGGGGGGGGGGTTACCACATTGACCCTGTGATAAAAGGCCACATCTAAGTCTCTATGATATTTTGGTATTTCATGGATTAACAATTGGACAGTTTGAGTCTAGGAGGACAGTACATATGCATTTGTTAGATAATTAAGCCTGACTTTCTCTGTTTAATGTGTTTTTAATGTGTTTTAACACATTAAAACCTCACTCTTTATGGTGTGCTACTTCAAAATACGCTTCAAAGAACAACTTTGCAAAGTTGCGTTTCAGATATGTTGATTCTCATTGATGTTCTCATGATGTTCAGTGGTGTGACGCTTTTTTTATTGTGGAATATTTACGAAATCTTACTTGGAAAGTTGTCTTTTTAAGTGTACCTTAAAATCTGAAACTAATTTATACTGAAAAAATGAATAAATAAATAATAATTATAATATACTATGTGTATGTTGTCCTTGTGTGTGTGTGTGTGTGTGTGTGTGTGTGTGTGTGTGTGTGTGTGTGTGAGAGTGTACATGGGCCTCTAGCAGTTCTCAACTCATTTTGTTTCAAGATTCAGATTTACTCTGGACATCAAGTCCATTAATTATTATTATTTTTTTATGTCAAACTTCCAGAATGCATATGTATACTATATGAGAATACACAGTGTAATATCCCAACAATATCCCTTGTGTAGCATCAAAATATTTATCTGAAATACTTTTTCATTATAATTTATTTTTAATATAAATATCTAATGTCTAAATGTTTAATTAATTATTTTTTTTTTTTTTTAAGGAATTTTGTTTTGTTTTAAAGACTGTAAGGATATTATACTGGAAATCTAACAAAATAAGAAAGATACAGATAAGAAAATATTTTGGCATTGATGATTGTAATATGGGTCATATTTTACTTTTTGCATTAACTTTTATTTATTTATTTATTTTTTAATACTGTACCTGACTCTATCAGAACAGTCCTGTGACCCATTTGTAGGTTGTGACCTACAAGCTGAGAACCACCTTCATTTACTTTTCCCTATTTAACACTGATCATCCAAAATTCACTTTCCCCCTTCTGTCTGAGATGATCTATCTAATTGATGTAATGAATTGGATTATCTAATCGCAGGGATCGGGGCGGATCCCCCACCCAGCTTTTATCTGTACACGGCTTCCTGAGCTGCTTACCACCTGCAATGCTTCATGGGCCACGGAGGCAGCTTTCACTTATTTGACACAAATCGTAATGGGTGATGTCCCTCCTCAGCCCACATACTTCAATTTACAATTCCCAGTGGAAGTGTACTGATAAGATTTTTTTTTTCTTAGTAATTAATTTATTAATTATATAGAGGAGGGTTAACACTCTGACCATAAGTAAATAAATAAATCAATTCAAATAGACAGCTGAAAGTTTTCTTTTAAATATATTTTACATTATTTTACATATTTTACATTGTACAAAAAAGTATAAAATCTTTGTAATGAAATGAATAGTTCCCAGACAGACGTTTTGTAGCAATAATAATAATAACAACAACAACAACAACAATAATAATAATAATAATAATAATAAATATCTTCTTGTGAAGCTTCTTAAAACATTGTATCCTGATTATTTTCTCAGAAGGTTAAAGACTGTTATCTGTTATGAACTGTTTGTTGGATTGAGCAACACTGCCATCCAGGGGAATTTCTATAAAATACACGTTTTCACAGAGGAAGAGAGCTGACACATATGGGTTTATTTAACTGTTTTTAACTGGATTTAACTATTTTTTAATTAATAATTTATTTGAGAAAGGCATACACTAACATGAAAAATGCGCTTATGTATTTTAAACAGCCTTTTTATAGCCAGGTGAATTCAAGTCAGAAGTGAGCATACATGCCCTACTTACTCTCCAAATGGCAAAGCATTTAAAGTGAGAATTATGAAAGAACTATATGAAACTGCCACTTGGTTTTGGATCGGAATGTTACCTTTACAGTTTAGTAGCAAAATTAGCTATTTGTTCTGAGTGTTATTATTCTATCTAGTGGTAAATAAAACTATTGCATACAATAATATCACATTTATTTATAAATCAGTTTTAAATATTTATTTTAGTAGCCTAATGACTAGTTTATTTTGATATATTCTCTGGTATACAAAGGGTAAGGCTTTAATATCTTATATATATATATATTATTTTATTTTATTTATTTTTTTTTTTTAATTACCTCAGCTTTCCTGAATAGCGCGGGTGTGCCTGTCATGTGATCATCGTTAACAGCAAAAATTGAATCCTGGATGTGGCCTTCAAAAGTAGTTCCATAACGGCCTTGTTCGGGAGCTGACTGAGTTCTCAAATCGACCCTTCGAATTGCTTCCTCCTCCGCCTGGAATTCGTCGAATAACGCGTTTCATAATGATTTAGCGCGCCATAAATTCATCCTGATGACACCCAGAGACTGCGCGGGAAATCTGAGGTGCAGTAGATTTGAGGTGTTTTTTATATATATATATATATATATATATATATATATATATTATAATATACATGGATACCTGCTTATCTATTGTTTAGTTTTTGCCTTGCGATTTAATGTCCCTGTTCAAGTTCTGCTAATTCACAAGCCGAGTGAGAGACATACTTGCGATGGTGATGTTAATTATTAAACCAAACAAAATAAAAACGTTCAAAAACACGCAGCAATATGATTCTTTTATTGAGTGACAGGCAGTGGGTTTGATGGGTTACATTATTAATAGATTTACTATCCGGCGTCTTCTTGTTATCTCCGTGACCTGCTTCCCTTGGGGTTTTTTTACACAGAGAAAAGGCGAAAAAATACACTGCATTGCCCAGTTTTCTTTCAGAACGAGTACCGGAGTTATTTTTGCAATTCTCGATGCAGCATGAATGACAAACGATGGTGACATTTTCCACAATCACGACAGAAAATCAAAATCCTGCCCTAAACTCAATAGCGGAACGGCAGCGCGATCCTCCCAGTATGGCGGTAGTGATGGGCCGTTCTTGAACGATTCGTTCATTTTGAATGAATCTTTAATGTGACTCGGGAAGAACGAGTTGTCTCGGGGAGTGATTCGTTCAGTCACGCATGTGCAACATCCTATAGATTCTGCACTGAATTAGTTCACCTGTTTCGAGTCTTCGGGTTTGAGTCGTTCGTTCATCACGTGACAGCCCCATAGGCTTAACCAATGCAGTCTGAGCCGGAAAGAGAATTGATTAGTTGACAAAAGAACAAACGACTCGAAAGACTCGTGAGATGAACTAATCAATTCTCTTTCCGGCTCGGACTGCATTGTTTAAGTATACGGGGGTGTCACGTGATGAACGAACGACTCAAACCAGAAGACTCGTGAGATGAATTAATCAATTCTCTTTCCGGCTCAGACTGCATTGGTTAAGTATATGGGGGTGTCACGTGATGAACGAACAACTCAAATCCGAAGACTTGTGAGATGAACTAATCAATTCTCTTTCCGGCTCAGACTGCATTGGTTAAGTATATGGGTCTGTCACGTGATGAACAAACGACTCAAATCCGAAGACTTGAGAGATGAACTAATCAATTCTCTTTCCGGCTCAGACTGCATTGGTTATGTTTATGGGTCTGTCACGTGATGAACGAACGACTCAAACCCGAAGACTCGAGAAATGAACTAATCAATTCTCTTTCCGGCTCAGACTGCATTGGTTAAGTATATTGAGGTGTCACGTGATGAACGAATGACTCAAACCCGAAGACTTGTCAGATAAGAGGTGAGGTGAGCTAATCATAGACTAAAGACCCAGGTAAACAATGAATTAATCTTACTGTTTTTTATAGCATTAAAGTTTTGTATTGTTTGCAATGTGATCAACGTTTGCATAAGTTTATTTTAATTATGTTTTGCTAAAATGAACGAAATTAACGAAATGACTCGAAAAAAGATTTGTTCATTTTGCTGAACGAGACTCAAAGGTCCGAGTTGGTAAAATGATCCGAACTTCCCATCACTATATGACGGATAAACAAAGCAGTTTCCCAGAACTTTACGCGGTGTGACATCAGCTTCACACTCTCTCTCTCTCTCTCTCTATCTCTCTCTCTCTCTCTCTCTCTCTCTCTCTATATATATATATATATATATATATATATATATATATATATTTATTTTTTTTTTTTTTTTTTTTTTTTTTTTTTTTGTGACCTATAAGTGACCATGGACCACAAAATCAATCATATGGGTATTTTTTTTTTTTTTTCTTTTTTTTCCCCATTGATGTATGGCTTGTTAGGATAGGACAATATTTGGCTGAGATACAAATATTTGAAAATCTGGAATCTGAGGGTGAAAAAAAAAAAATAATAATAAAAAATAAAATCCACATTTTGAGAAAATCACCTTTAAAGTTGTCCAAATGATTTCTTAGCAATGCACATTACTAATCAGATATTAAGTTTTGATATATTTACGGTAGGAAATTTACAAAATATCTTCATGGAACTTGATCTTTACTTAATATTGTAATGATTTTTGGCATAAAAGAAAAATCGATAACTTTGACCCATACAATGTATTTTTGGCTATTGCTACAGATATACCCGTGCTACTTATGACTGATTTTGTTGTCCAGAGTCACATATGTATATGACTCCGTTCATCTTGATATATCCCCTCTATTATCTGACATTATTTCCTGTATTTTCTTGTTTTTTTAAAAAAAGAGTGATGCTGCATCCAAGCCTCTAGATGTCAGTAAAAGACTAATGTTGTGTAAACCAGTAAGATAATACATTTTAAAAGGTACAATATAATCAATGTAAAAGGGACACAAATGTGCTTGTTTTTTTTTGTTTTTTTTATTATTGTTTTTTTTTTTTTAAATATGTTAATTGCCAATATTACAGTAGCTATACTGACTGAATTATGATGTGCATTGTTTGTATGTTGTCCCACGTATTAAAATACATTGCAATTTGTTTTATTGCAATTATTATGCAAATTATCACTTTTTTTCATTCCACCAAATAGTATTTCCTATATATTAATTATTTTATTTTAAATATTTTACCTAAATATGCCAGCCCTGTATCGAGTGGCCACCATGTCAGTGAAGGCTAATGTCAGCTTGTACAGAAATAAGGTGAATGATGACACTCTAGATCATAACAGTTTTTCCGTCATTTTTGTGACTAGCCCAATCTGTCATCTGAGACCACAGCCAGTCTGGCCGCAAACTGCATTTTCCCCTGCCTTCTGAGAAGTGGAGCCATGCTCCAATCAAATATTACGTTACAGATTTACATGTACTTTTTTGATTTTATATGCACACTATTATTGTTTCTAATTTCTAAATTTATTATAGTATTATATAGTTATTTTTTGAGAATCTACACGTAACACTAACCTTTTTCACAGCAATATAAAATGCTAAATAATTTTTATATATATATATATATATATATATATATATATATATATATATATATATGACAAAGGGCATGCACATTAAAAGTGGTCCAACTGTCTCAAACCATATTGCAGCATTGTGTATAAAACAGACAAGATAATTTGACATGAAAGCAACAATTATCAGTGAATAAAAACTTTTGGTCTAGAACACAAATACAATGAACTACTTTTATAGTTCTTTGTCATTTTTAGTTCTCTTTTAAATAATTAAAAACATCCATTTAGATTTTGGTTTCTGATGCACCTGCAATTTGGTTGTTTACTTTCCCTGGAAACCTGTTGCTTTGTAAACAAAAGCTTGCATGAAGTGCTAAATGTGTCTGGCATCAGACAGTGGGAGTCAGACTAACGTGACTGTGATTCATCTTTGCAGCTGCTTTTGTGTAGAACAATATGCAGCTTTGTTGAAAAGTACAGCCAACATCTAATAATTTTAATGACCTACACTGGTTGAGTATTAGCATTCACTATTATTCTAATAAACCTCATGATAGTTAGTACCAGTTGTGATGGGCTACAAGCCTGTTCTGATAAGATTGTGGACAGAAGGAGTAAGAAAACTTGTTTCATGTAAATAACTAGTAAACTAATCATGTAAATATTTATGATAACAATAAATAGAAATAGAAAGAGAAAATGTCTTTTGTTGTTGAAGTAACACTTTATTTTAAGGTGTCCTTGTTACACATGTTATACAGTGGTGTGAAAAATTGTTGGTCCCCTTCCTGATTTTTTTTTTTTTTTGCATGTTTGTCACACTTTAATGTTTCAGATCATCAAACAATTTAAATAATAATCAAATATAACACAAGTAAACACAACATGCAGTTTTTAAATGAAGACTTTTTAAAAAAATTTTTTATCACACCTGAGTTCAGTTTCTCCAGCCACACCCAGGCCTGATTACTGCCACACCTGTTTGCAATCAAGAAATCACTTAAATAGGACCTGCCTGACAAAGTGAAGTAGACCAAAAGATCCTCAAAAGCTACACATCTTGTTGAGATCCAAATAAATTCAGGAACAAATGAGAAAGAAAGTAATTGAGATCTATCAGTCTGGAAAAGGTTACAAAGCCATTTCTAAAGCTTTGGGACTCCAGCGAACCACAGTGAGAGCCATTATCCACAAATGGCGAAAACATGGAACAGTGGTGAACCTTCCCAGGAGTGTCCGGCTGACCAAAATTACCCCAAGAGCGCAGTGACGACTCATCCAAGAGGTCACAAAAGACCCAGAACAACATCCAAAGAACTGCAGGCCTCACTTTCCTTAGTTAAGGTCAGTGTTCATGACTCCACCATAAGAAAGAGACTGGGCAAAAATGGCCTGCATGGCAGAGTTCCAAGACGAAAACCACTGCTGAGCAAAAAGAACATAAAGGCTCGTCTCAGTTTTGCCAGAAAACATCTTGATGATCCCCAAGACTTTTGGGAAAATACTCTGTGGACTGACGAGACACAAGTTGAACTTTTTGGAAGGTGTGTGTCCCATTACATCTGGCGTAAAAGTAACACAGCATTTCAGAAAAAGAACATCATACCAACAGTAAAATATGGTGGTGGTAGTGTGATATTTTGGGGCTGTTTTGCTGCTTCAGGACCTAGAAGACTTGCTGTGATAAATGGAACCATGAATTCTGCTGTCTACTGAAAAATCCTGAAGGACAATGTCCGGCCATCTGTTCGTGACCTCAAGCTGAAGCGAACTTGGGTTCTACAGCAGGACAATGATCCAAAACACACCAGCGAGTCCACTTCTGAATGGCTGAAGAAAAATAAAATGAAGACTTTTTGAGTGGCCTAGTCAAAGTCCTGACCTGAATCCTATTGAGATGCTGTGGCATGACCTTAAAAAGGCGGTTCATGCTCGAAAACCCTCCAATGTGGCTGAATTACAACAATTCTGCAAAGATGAGTGGGCCAAAATTCCTCCACAGCGCTGTAACAGACTCATTGCAAGTTATCGCAAACGCTTGATTGCAGTTGTTGCTGCTATGGGTGGCCCAACCAGTTACTAGGTTTAGGGGGCAAGCACTTTTTCACACAGGCCCATGTGGGTTTGGATTTTGTTTTCCCTTCATAAAAAAAAAAAAAAAAAAAAAAAAAAACCTTAATTTAAAAACTGCATGTTGTGTTTACTTGTGTTATCTTTGATTCATATTTAAATTAGTTTGATGATCTGAAACATTAAAGTGTGACAAACATGCAAAAAAAATAAAAAAAAATCAGGAAGGGGGCCAACAATTTTTCACACCACTGTATGTACTTACTAATATAATAACAATTAGTTATCCATAATTGCATGCAAGTAACCCTAAGCCAAACCTTAATCCAAAACCCAACCATATAGTAAGTACATGTAGTTAATTAATATTACTCAATACTTAAATGTATAATTACACTGTAACAAGGAAAAGGCTTTCTTTTAAATCAAACTTTGTTTTTTTTTTGGCCAAAGTTAATCTGTCATTCGGAAGAAGCATGCCAATGTTGTTGTGACATGCCCTCATCCTTAAACTATGAACAAAACTACAGATTCATTTATGAGATGAGAATACGCAATGAGACTAAACACTGTCTGTGCCAAACACAAAGTGTTTTGTTCAGTCAGTTAGTGGCTGCCAAGAGCACAATTCCATTGAAATTCAAAACATTTAGAAACAGAACACTCGATACAGTATGCACAGTTTAACCTTTGCTTGTTTAGGTTGAGAAATGATGGCTTAAACTCTTAAACTCACAGTCTGTTCCAACTATCGTAAATGATTCATTTGAAGGGTGAACACTCATGGCAGCTATACTGTTGTCTTTTTAAACAAAAGCCAGAAAAAAAATAATTGCTTAAAAGGTCATTTAAACTGTCGGCGCCACAGGCTGGCCGAGGGGGCCTGGCCCGGCCACTTTGGTCCCTGTGCCCCCTCACCTTGTTGATTTCTACCGAGGGGGAAACCTCACTGGGGACAGCAATCTGTAGGCATGTTGACTTCTGAATGGTCAGCATCAGAGTTAGCATTAGCTGTTGAAGAAAATATTGATGAGCTAGAAACTGCAGAATTATCAGATCTTCACATAATACTTTGTCGGTTTAGTACTTTTCTGTACACTTGTAGGGAAGTGTTACAAAGTTCAGACTTGAGTCACTGTTGCCTCGCGTAATTTAGCTGTGAACCACTAAAGGTTCTGGTTCTGGGCCTCCTGTGGCGTTAGATCATAAACAACATTAATCCTCTGTTAAGCAAATTAATCCATGTCATGGATTAAACAGTATTTTGAAAGAAAAGTACAAAGACTTTTTTCGCAATTTGGGTATCGAGCATTGAAGCAGGTGCCTTTCACGCAAAACGGAACATTAATTGCATGACAGAACATTAAATCAAGGGCAGCCCCCATGGAGCGAAGTAACTCAAGTTAAATTGTTTTACTGAAAGGCAAAAGAGCCAAGTTGACAAATTTCTTTTGTTTGCAACAGAGACATTTTATAAACCCCCTCTGCTTTTATCAGTCCTTTCCAAATGTTCTGTACACATTTTAGTACCTATTTTATTTTTTTTTTTCTTGAGTGAAACAGGATATTTAGTGTGAGAGAGAGAAAAAAAAAATAGTATGGATCCTGATATTTAACCTAATGTTTATAACGAGATTGGGGGGGGGGGGGGGGGGGGGGGCTTTTTCCAGAGGAGGAGCCGTTATATATTGTTCAAAGATTGTGAAGACAAACTTTTTTTTTTTTTTTTTTTTTTCCTTTATGTAACATGCACTGGTGAATCATGCATAGCAAGACCAGAAATATGTATTAATAAAGATAAAGTCTACATGAAATCAGTATTTCACCCTAATGGATGGTGGTCCACGGGGATCAATTGTTCTTCATTTTTTTTTTAGTTTAGTTGTTAACCTCAGCTGCACAATGGCACTTATGCAAGCATTAGAGACAGCCATATTCTACTTGTCGCCAGTTCCACACATACACAACAGTACAACAACAAAATCATATGAATTAATATCCTATTGAATCTTGAGGCCAGCGGAGTTTCATATCTCTATTGCGCAGCAGAATAATACAAAAATGAAAATGAAAATAATCAATCGATCAATCAACCATGGATTGGATCATGATACTTATGATCAGATCGAATTGTAAGTTTCCTAAAGTTTCCCACCCCTAATCCTAAGGAATGGAGTTATTCTTGCTGCATAGTAGTTTGACTTAAGGCTGGAATACAATACAAAACTATTAAAATCTTAATTTACTGACTTTGTAAACAGTCACAGAGGAAAAACTGGCCATCGTACCCTAAACGACTGAGGAACATACGCTACCAGACTTTAAAGTCATTTTGATCACAACTGGATGACTAGATGGAATCATAGTCTGAAGCTAAAAAAAAATCTGTAACCTTCATACACTATGTGATTTTCTATGAAATCTGTCAACTCAAATCTGCAGACTGGCTCTGACTTTTGGCAGCTAGCATCAACTTCTCCAGACTGTAAGCTGGTGGAAAATTAGGGCAAACATTGTGTAATCTAATGTAGAAACTTTCATTTTCTGTGAAGCTGCTTTGCAACGATTTGTACCATGAAAAGTGCTATACAAATACGTGAATTGAATATCCCAGCCTAACTGTACAATGCAATTTAATTCCAAAGCCTTAGACAAAAACTTGTTGCTGAATGGTTAAGAGTGAGAATTTGAATGTCAGCATTATCATTTAAGAGCTGTATAAGGTTTGTGAACTGTGGATTGAGTACCTAGACACTAAAGCATAATGAGATGACCTATTTCACTATCTCTCATGCTTACCTGTCACACCCCTTGTTTGGGAGTTCAGAACCTCAATGACTTAATGTCGTCATCTAAAATAACCTTTTCAATGGCAACGCACCAAGAAGTCATTTGTTTTCGATGAGAGTTGACCAAAAGGTCAGATACCTGATATCTAGTGTGAATCCACCTTAACAGCTACAGGTATTAACCCAGTGCAACAGAAATAAAGCACTCAACACTATAAGATGTTGAAAACCTGCCTCCCCCATCTCATGATATGCAGATTTGTAGTTTCAATCAGATGACTCTATGAATACACCTCATAACTTTGCCTCACAGCTTGGAAAGAAGGATAAATCTGGGCTTAAAGGGTTACTCCACCCCAAAATGAAAATTTTCTCATTAATTACTTATCCTCATGTCGTTCCAAACCCGTAAAAGCTTCGTTCGTCTTCAGAACACAATTTAAGATATTTTGGATGAAAACCGGGAGGCTTGTGACTGTCCCATTGACTGCCAAGTAAATTACACTGTCAAGGCCCAGAAAAGTATGAAAGACATCATCAAAATAGTCCATCTGCCATCAATGGTTCAATCTGAATTTTATGAAGCAATGAGAACACTTTTTCTGCACAAAGAAAACAAAAATAACGACTTTATTCAACAATTCGTCTCCTTGTCGTCTCCGAGTCACAAACCTTCCAGTTTTCATCCAAAATATCTTAAATTGTGTTCCAAAGACGAACAAAGCTTTTGCAGGTTTGGAACGACATGGGGGTAAGTGATTAATGACAAAATTTTCATTTTGGTGGTGGAGTAACTCTTTAAGAATATAAACGCCAACCAGGAAAATGGTTGTAGTGTTTGACCAGCTTAACATCTCTGCCCAAATCTCAACAACTTCCTGGACATGCTTTAAAATTAAAAAAAAAAAAAAAAAAAAAAAAAAGATAGTTTTTTGTCTGAATATGATGCTGGTTCAAGCATTCCCAATGTTCTCTACTGTTGAACACTCACTGTTCAACAGTAGAGAAACAATCTTCCAACCTCCACACAATCTGCTGTGACTGTTATCATTCACAATGAATACCTGATAAATTCACAAATGTGAAAATGATGCAAGCAAAAATCTTTAGCCAATTCTATTGACAGTTGTATCATTTAAACAAGTAGCATCACACTTGCCAATGCATTGTGACATTCCAACCACTAGATGTCAGTATATCATAAGAAATGTGACTACAGCATAATGATATGGTTTATTTTCATTAGCGTGCCTCTGATGGCTTGAACTCACATTAAATTTAAAATTCAAATCAGTCTGAATTCATTGAACCTCTTACCAGCTCAGCTGAACTGGTGGATCATGTAGATTTAATAAGGGCTCATTTCCTTATACCCAATTCCGTTTTTTTTAATGAGCAAAGAGGTAACAGTGTCCTAATGAGGACATTTTCATCCAAAAAGAAAAAATACAAAATCCAAATTTGACCATGGCGACCGGTGGCTGTCTGAAAATCCACTCCTAAAGTGATATTGATTTTGTCTTTATTGATTCACTACCCTGTTCTCCTGTGGCCACGCTAAAATCTCTCCAGCTCAGTGCAACAATTCAACAGCCTGCGGTTGATTGTTCAACACCTTGACAAGAGTTGAGGTCGGGGAAGACGGTTGAGGAGGGAGGAAAAGACCAAGTGAGAGGAAGGGGACATGGGAGGTGGACTCGAGGAAAGTCTGAGGAGCAGTAACGAGCACATGCTCTTCAAAGCTATCTGCTCCTTTGAGACCTTCCTTAGGCCTGCTCCCTCTGGCATGTAAGTGTGTGTACAGATACACACAAACAGTAAGAATGTCTTTAATAAGTGAGCCATTGATCCGACTCCCACCACCAGGCAATTAAAAGTCCAAACTCTCTAATAAGCTCCAATTGGCTGGCCGGCAATTACTGTGACAATGGCTGGAAGAGTGAGCATGAGGCAGCTAGACTTGATTGGTTTCACTGGCCCTGATGCGATTGCGGTTCGTACCTTGCCGACCGCTCCACGGGTGAGCCACATTTGAGCAGTAATGGGCGCCCGGCTACAGATATATCTCTCCGATGCCTGATTGCACCCTGCTGTCAATAAGCAGCCGCACCTTTAATGGGGACAAAGATTGTGTGTGTGTGTGTGTGTGTGTGAGTGTGTGTATATTTGTACTTAAGGGTCAAGACAGTGTCCTGCAATGCTCCCAATACACCAGGGGCATATGGATTCTCAGTAATGAGACAAAGGTAAGGTTTGGTGGTTTATGACAGTATCGAAACATTTAAGACCTGGACAGGTCTCCTGCAGGAGCTGGAAAACTTGAGGTAAAGACATTATTTTCTTCCAAAATGTTTATCTGGATATGCTGTGTCCATTACGCTATAAAATTGACAGACTTCCTGGTCTTATGAGGGCTTTTACCATACCACTGTCAAAAAAAGTAAAGAAATTGTCCCTTTGGGAGTACATCAGCAATTCACTGGGGTAGCACCTGTTGTAATGGGCACCTTTGTACCTTATCTTCCTCTAAAAGGTGCATATTAGTACCTTAGAGTAATAATATGTACCCTTAAAATACTATGAACCTTTTAGGGGTAAATAAAGTATAAAATCCCCTTGATGATTCTGTGTATCCCAGTGAAAAGCTGTTGTTCCCCCTGAAGGGACAACTTATGCATATTTTTTTCTGTGATGTTATGAAACCAAGTATACACTCAGACTATTTAAAGACGACAGGAACTCAAAATTGTCCCTATTTACTTTCTTTATACACGTCCCTAGCTTATTGTGAACAACTTATCAGTGCATGTTTCATACATCACATTACATAAGTTGTCAACACTCTTTCATGTTGACTTCAAAGTCTCAGCCTACTATTTTGCATCTTTCCCAAAATAATTTCTGTTCTTATTTTGCCATAAACACTTTATCGATGCAAATTGTCATCTGCGGCTCTACTGTACCATCTTGCTGTCGTGAGATCATAATGTTCTTGTACTGGAGGCATACTGAGACAGTCTGTACTGTGAAAGTTCCCAGACGCCTAGCAACAGCTACCAGCACTCCCTTAGTCAGCTGCTTATAGTAATATCGACATAGCAACGCATAGAGCCTTTGAACAATCTTGTTAACCCTGTTGCAGTGCCTTTACCGGTAAAGCAGCAGTTGGCATCACCTGTGGTGATGCGGTTTTTGTAACATGAGTAAAGGATAACTGGTCTTTGTGGCTCATATCATTCTGAATATCAAGAAGTCTAGTTTTAGCTGGTTAGTTTCTGCACTTACTGCAGTTCTTGCTGGTGGATTTGCAAGGCTCTTAAAAGCATGAAATGCATTTATATTTTCCTGTCTGCTGCTTTTGACGTCACACCTTATGTACCGTCAGGATAGTTGCTAACGAAGGGTTTGGGATCGTACATGTTCCTGAGGTGCCTTCAGGCAATGAATTGTAAGAATGTCATTTTATTGTGGCTCCAGAGTGATTAGTCACATGACAGATGTTTCAGGAACGGAGTGACGATTAGCAAAGGTGGCAGCAGCTGGGTCACGTATACTTCTGGAGCTGCATGTGGCATGAGCAACCGCCACTGAGGTGTGAGGGAATGCTAATGGATTTGGAGGTAAAGCCAAAAAGGTCCAATCCAAATTCAAGGATGATCATTAGTTATATTTCCATCCAAAGATTCGAATTTAATTTATGCGCATAAAACATTTGCGAATAAAGCACCGTTTCCATCCAACATGTCAAAAAGAACAAAATCGTCATTTCTTGATAAACTGGAACTATATATCACTAAGAAAAGTTGGAGAAGCCACTTAATATAATAACTGTCATATATAATAAATTACTTGCGCCTCAAAACGAGCAGATGAAACAATAAATGCGGTCGTTGCTTTTGGGGGTGGATTTCTGCTGTTTGGGAACGCAGTTGTGTAAGACAATTATACAGAAATACTTTGACAGACTTTGCTCAGGCATTTCAGAACAACCAAAACAACATTTCAGATGCTGTGCAGCGAGATCAGTCCGCTGGTTAGTCAAGTTATCTCGTCCCATCATGCAAAGTCACATGACTTTTTGATGCACAAGGTGGAATTTATTTGGTAAATATGTTTCCATCGTAGTACATGCACATTTTTTCTTATTGGATAAAAAGGTTATCCTACTCAATTGTGTGCATACATTTTTGCGCATCTTGGCGTTTTCATCCAGCATTTTTTATGCCATATTCCAAAATGCGTATAAAACTAGGTGGATGGAAACATAGCTTTTGTTGAAAGTAAATCGTCTATGATCCATTGAGTCTTCAACCATTTACTTTATATAATTGTTGATACTTAGGTTTACCAATGTTCCCTTGCCTTTAGAGAAAAGTTGCACTCAAGATCAGAGTCGGTGTGGAGATGTTCTTGTATCATCTCCTGGCCTGTGTTCAAACTTATTTTTGACTATATCCACTGTACATGTTCATCATTCCTAGACCATACACATATCCCAGTGCTGATATAAATGCAGAGGACTACAGTATGTTTTAACCAAGAGCACATGGGAACATCATAAATCCTTTTCATTTCCGCTTTGTTGATTTACTTAAGGGAGTCACTAATTCCTGTCCTACAAGTCTACAAAATGGCCCACGCTGAGGCTTAAATCACCAAATTACAAAAGGAGAATAAGACTTCACCCTCAGCTGGTAATCCGCGAGCCATGTTAATGTTTCCATTGTAATGTTGAAGGTTACCAGCAGGTTAGAAGCAATTTTGTCTCGAGAGGTGGCCTATACAGCTTCGAAATCAAAAACATCAAGAACAAATCTGCTATATTCGACTCTCACATCCTCTTGATATTTTCTGTAAATCCTTAACTTCCATTCATAATGGTATGTTCTTTATAGATCTTGGAAGTTTCTGGGATTCCATCACTTCAGGTCAGGTGGTTAAAAGTGCTTCTTAGTGTACTTCTATTAACCTTCTGCAACTTCAAATTGACTGATCAATTTTCATTCCACTGCTTTACACAAAACTTGTGTACATATATGAACATTCCTTTCATTCTATCCTTTTCTTCTAGAAATCTTTAAACCTCCTGTCCCTGTATCTCGTTATATCTTTAGCTTTCATTTATCACCACACAACCACGGCTGGTGGGCTTTCACCCTATATCACCATAGGTGCCATGAACTTGTCAAAGGGACAATATGGTTCTGTCTGCCTCCCTCAGCCCTTCCAGCCCTTTTCCCATCACACAGACTGTTGGTTTTAGTCTACTGCACAGGTGTGAAATGGTACATCAGAACGACAATACAGACACAATCCTGAACGATATAATGACAAATGAGGCATCCTACGGTTTAGTGGACTTCATCGATGCAAGCAAGCAGAAACCACAGGACAGCCAATTCACATAAATTGTGTGTGTGTGTATATATATATATATATATATATATATATATATATATATATATATATATATGAAGAGTTAATTTGCAAAAACAGATAACTCCGTTTTTAACAATTCTCAAAAATCATGTTTTTTCATTGTGCATTCCAATTAATCTCAATCAAACTGCAGTTGGGTTATTTTGACTAGGTTAAAAAAAAAACAAAAAAACAAACAAACAAAAAAAGCTAACTAACAATAAAAACATGATAACATAATAAAAAACATGATTTTTGAAAATTAAAAAAAAAAAAAAAACAGAGTTATCTGCTTTTGCAAATAAACTCTTCATACATACATATATATACATATATATATATATATATATATATATATATATATATATATATATATGTATATATATATATATATATATATATATATATAGCAATAGGAGGTAGCAAATAATGGTTGTGACGTAAACTAAAGCCTTTGATATGTTTTGGTGCAAATTCCTGTTTCAACAGGAAATACACTGCACCACTACGCACAGTCCCTGTTCAAGAAGTTATGGTTTTGGTCTTTACTCATATATTCTTTTTCAATCTTGTCATTGCACATCTGTTGTTTATTATATTGCAATTGTAGTTGTAGCAGCTAGCATCAACATTTTGGGTACTCTACTGTTATGGCTATATGCAGATGTTAATGGATTTGACAGGTTACATGGAAAAGGCACTGCTTCCTGGTGTCCCCTGAAAGGTCAACATTCATGTCCACATTAGAGTTCTCATTGCAGCTCAGTAAGGACCACCTAGCACACACACACACACACACAAAGCAAGCACTAGTTGAAATGTTCTCTCAAACAAGTCTACTTATAGCTCTTAGTCTCTCAGAAATAAGTATCTAGTCTTTCTGCGGGGAAATCTTTCGAGCTGTGACCTCATAATGTTCGATGATCCCCCTTCTGCCATGAGAGAAACAGAAAGAGAGAGAGTCAACCACCAGACGGATGCTTAGCAAAGGATAACAGTCAGTCAAGAAAATACTACCACTGCAAGCACTTTCTGGTTTTGAAAGGCCAAAGTCTGATATTCCCACATTCTAGGCTAGACATGTGAACACACACACACACACACACACACACACACACACACACACACACACACACACACACAGGTTTCCATTACATTCCATAGACATAATGGTTTTTATACTGTACAAACTGTATGTTCTATCCCTATGACCCTAGCCCTAATCTAAGCTTGTTTCGTCATGTGACACACAGCAGCCACAACAGCATTTACTTTTTCCCTTTTTATTTGAAACATTCCCAAATGCATGAACTAGGTTATATCATGAAATATCTTGATTCTCACCTTTATAGATTGTTAGTTGATCTATAGTGGGCGATGGTCAAAGTAACCTAATAATGTAATCTATTAACTATGCATAAAAACCTGTCTGTTTACTTAATTAACAGATATGGGTGTCATGCCTTAATATATTTTAATACGCCTGACTTTATATTTAATATGAATTTAACATTGAAAGTTAATGTGAATAAAAACACGGTAAGTTAGGCTACTAATCATAACACTTTCATTGTTGGCTACAGAAAGAGAGCAAAGAACATTTACATAATCAAAGAACATTTTCATTGACGGTCTAGAGTTCAAGCACTCTCAAAAACTCCTATTAAAATCACTGAAGCTGTTTACACTATGAAATTAATATCTTACTTACAGATTTGTTAACATATTTGCACTTTGCTGTTTCTGATGAGAGAATTCGCCAGAAAGATGTATTCAGTCAGCGAGCGAGTGAAGAAAAAAAACGTCATTTTAGCGATGCCGATGATTCATCTGAACGCTTCTGATTGGTCATTGCGTTTATAAGCTCAACAGCATCGTGTGTGATTGGTTATAATGCGCAGTGCTTTAGTCTGTATCTGGCTCAGTGCTCAGCTAGCGAACGCAGATTTGAATTTAGCAGCTGATGATATGACGCGCTGAACGTTCTAATCACGCCGATGTGATTGTATTAAATATAGAAAATATTCATCTAAATTAAAAAGGCTATTTTTTGTCTTTTGGAAGCTGCATTCAAAATCCACTTGGCTCAAAAAACTGAGGGGGAATGGGCATGACGCCTCTGTTTAGCAATACTATTACTATTGATCACATTTTGGTATTAGGCATATCGGACCATAATATCACAGACTTTGGGGAGATTCTTTTGATATGGGGTGAATAAGCAACCACCTAGCATGTGCTAAAAGACACTCTGGATCAAGAAAGGCCCTATCCCGAATGGCACACTTCATGTGCACTTTCGGACTTGAGGACTTACAATGGCCGCTGCGTGCGTGTGTCCGTTAAGTTCACGAGACCATAGGGTGTCCCATTTGTCATTTTAGCGTTCAGAGGGGTGCTCGCGAGTGCCCACTTTGCGTCCGCTATGTGCCCTCGATGTGCACTCCTGCTGAGCCCGCAAGCCTGCGAGCTACGCTACCGACTTCTACCCAGCAGTCAAAGCGGCATTACGTCACGAAAGTGCGGACTCTGAGGAAGACCCGTGAGGGTTTAGGGTGCCATTTGGGACAGGGCCAAAGTCTACAATACTCAGGGATATGTTAGCATCCCCAGCCATCAACGGCAGTTGTTTGGTTAAATCTGTGCTATCCGGAAGAAAGCAATGTGAAATCTGCCATTTTATTCATGGCAGCTCAGGGACGCTTCATTCTGCAACCTTGTTATCTTCAGCCAAACACCTGAGCTGAAAAATAACAATAAAATTGTCATATTACTGATTGGCTGTTAACCATGCTAGTGAAACCTTTAACCCTTAGTAAACATATAGCAACACCCTAGCAATCATCCAAAACAATGTAGACTCGTGGTGAGTATGATAAGCACCACTTACATTGTCTTTATAACCTGTAAACTTCACAGCAGTGTAAATACACAATTAGAAATAATACTTACAACTCAGAGGGGCAAAAAATTAAAAAAATAAAAACCCAAAGGATCAGGGCTTTACATTATCCCTTTTCCTGTTTTGTCCCAGATCTCCAAAGCACCATTAGCTGGTGTGATCTCTTTTTTTTTTTTTTTTTTTGGTTGTCTACAGTATAACTGTGTGTGTGTGTGTGTGTGTGTGTGTGTGATCAGCACAGGATCAATAGTATAGCGTGATATGTTTGTTGGATGTTCTGCCCTTTCACCCCTCTCTGACAGTTCTGGGACATGCTGATTTTATTTATAGCTCTCTTTTCTTTAATAGGGGATGGGTTTCTGTCTGGCTGCTTCACTATGAGCCATGCTTTGAGTATGGATTGCAAAGAATCACGGCAAAAAGGGTTTAATCATGCTGTAAGATTGCTGTTCAGCGTGCCATTGTTGAAAATGTGAAAATAAGTATAAAAGGATATTGATTTTTCTTTCAATATCCTATATACTTTCATAAAAACAAAGCAAAATCCCAGGTAATGACTCAAAAATTGAGCAGCAACATCTATTTGTGCTTTATATATTAATTAATATGTTATTAGTTGGTGAAAAGATGTAAATGAATAAAACATCCTGCTTCTCCTGAGAAAAAGAACTTACGTTTTTCAGAAATTGCACGGCTAAAGTACTGTAGTTCCAGGAAGGTCTTGACCACATTACAGTTCCATATCACTTCGCCAAATGATTTTAGTTATTTTAAAGGTCCAATGACCAAAGACAATGACCCAGCCAATAAATTAATAAACACTAGATTAACATGACAAAATATTTCCACATTTTATTTTTGTTTTTCACATTTTATATTTATTTTAGTTTTATTATTGATGGGAATCCCACTTTCTTATAAACTATCATACTATAATTTAAATGATAATATTTTGTGGCTCTGCTCTATAGTGTGTAAGAAATAGTTAATACTTGATGTAAAAAGTTTGTATACTGAATGAAGTATTGACAAATCCCAAGTTTCTCTAAAACTCTAAAAAAGCAACTTTTGATTTTAAATAAATAAAATTCAGTTTATAACTGTGTTAGTTGTCAGCTAGTTATATACATCATATAACATCTGAATAATGCATAAAAGAGAATATGGCAAAATACCTCACTTTAAAACCCCAGAAATGCTCAGCAATGTTAAACATGTCAGCGCAGGAACCAACTGCCCAAAAATAGCCAGCGAGACATATCCCAGCAGGCAGTGCTGTGAAAAAAACAGGTCAGCACTGAAAGAGGTCTGCCACCGCTGGCCCGCTCTCTCTGCTCATCCAATCCTCCACTCCAAACACCTATGAACTTAATTATCAAATGAATAATTAATGTTTGATTGCACAATTCCCCCCGGCTGTCAACAGAGGATCGTTTATCATAAGATTATAATTCATTACTAATTGGTTTGGCATGAGGGTTTTTCATTAAAATAATTTGCTTATTAAATGTGCACATTTTGTTAGACGGAAACTTTTTCGATGATGGCATTTTGATAATGTCGCCCACAATGGCTTAAATCAGTTAAGTGTGCACTGAATCAAATATGAGAGCTAAAAATATATGCTAACTCCATAACAATAAAGAGGTCTTTTATTTAAGTGGGTTAGTCAAGGCTGATTAATAGGTACATGTCCTTGTGATCCTGGGTTATAATCAATCAAATTGCTGCATTGTGAGACTTGTATAAAGGTGAATTTATTTTTAGAACTGAAGACACTTGGATAGATCATATAGAGGTGGGTAAGGATGGTCCACTACTTGTTCAACAACTGCATTTTTATTAAATGGGTTATTTATTTGTTTGTTTGTTTGTTTGTTTGTCTGTTTGTTTGTTCATTGCTTTAACATTATTAAGTGGTAGTGGTTTAAATGAACAACAAGATGCTACAGTACTTCAAGAGCATCTATCTATCTATCTATCTATCTATCTATCTATCTATCTATCTGTCTATCTGTCTGTCTATCTATCTATCTATCTATCTATCTGTCTATCTGCCTGTCTATCATTCTATCTATCTATCTATCTATCTATCTATCTATCTGTCTGTCTGTCTGTCTGTCTGTCTGTCTCTGTCTGTCTAATTTCTACTCTAGATTAATAAATTCCAAAATAATTTCTAAACCACCAGTACTACATCTTTTTTTCTTACACATCTACTGCTGATACCGATACATTTCAAAACAAACACTGTTTTCAAAACAAACACTGTTTTCAAAACAATTAATGTCAAATTATAAACTGCCTGCAAAAAACATGTCTGACTCATATTTCATACCGAAAGAAAATAATGAATTATATCTTGCAAAAAGGAAAAGGAATGAATACTATTGATTGATGGATGGATGGTTTGTTTGTTTGTTTGTTTGTTTGTTTGTTTGTTTTAATAGTGACATTGTTCAAGTCCCCAGTTACCATTACATACATAAATAAATAAATACATACAAACAAACATACATACATACATGCATACATATTATTTATTTATTTATGCATGTATGTATGTATGTATGTATGTATGTACGTATGTATGTGTACATAAACGTATTATTGAAATTGTAAATATAAAAATGTATAAATAATAAAGTGCCCAAATATTGGTAAGAAACAAAATGGTTTCTTCGGTAATTGCTTTTGACATATTTTTTTGCATACATTTTTAAGCATGCTATTGTAATTAGTCTGAATGTTTTAGAGGTATTTTATGTGACTAAAGTGGCCTATTTTCACAGGGTCTTCTTAACACCAACCAGTGAATTTTGAAATAATAAAAACAACACCTGATCCATGTTTTCGCACCTGTTGATTTTGGCTATCATATTTGTTGACAACTGCTTGAAGTCTTTAATGAAATTACTTCGACCCTCTTTAGCCTGAATACATTACTGTCTAAAATATATTGTCAAAAAATAATAGCTTTAAAGATGTCTCCATGGGACAACATAAGCACGCTCCACAATAGAAATAATGAACAAAACCCTCACCCACACAAGCAAAGCGTCTATTAAACTGAGCTCTGAGCTATGCAGCACAATGTGTCGACCTGTCAGTCACGGGAGAGTGGGGTCAGTGTTTAGCGGCTGGCCTCTGTGCTCTGCGTGGCCTGGCTATCCAGAATTAATCCTGGAGTGGGATACTGGCCTAGACATGCCCTACTGGGGAGGAGGAAGTATTTGTAGGATGTCAGCCGAGCAGATGGAAGTAGACAGACATGGAGTGCTAAAGGCTTGGGAAAGTCCAGTCGCATAACATGCCTCTCGGAGTTGGATTGTCACTGTTGTTTAACACATGCATGCACACACGGACTCACCCACAGGCCACTGGGCTTTTGAGAGGGCTCAGTGACTTCATAAATGCACAGATGAATGCACTTTGCGTATTGTGAAGGGGTGTAATGTTGTTTTCATATTCAGACACACACACACACACACACACACACACACACACAACACACACACACACACTTGTTTTGCTATCCTTGTGGGCACTTTCATAGGCATAACGTTTTTTTTTTTTTTTCTACTGTACAGACCGTATATTCTATTGCCCTACACCAACCCTACACCTAAACTTAGCCCTCACAGGAGACTTTTTGCATTTTTAGATTTTCAAAAAACTTCATTATATGTGATTTATAAGCTTGTTTACCTGTGGGGACCTCAATTTAGGTCACCCACCGTGACACGAGTCCCCATGAATCTGTGTGTATTCAGGTTTATGTCCCCACCTGAATAGAAAAACAGGTACACACACACACACACACACAAACAAACACACACACACTTATTAAATTCATTCATGTCTAAGGGATGAGAACCATTATTGTGTTACCTGACAGAGTGCCATATGGATGTTTACATTGACATTCAATTTAAATATTATGGCATAGTTGCAGTGTGTCCCTATAGTGTCACCAAACAGAGTTGCAAAAATATTGACAATTATAAAACAGGTTCCTAATAATAACATCTGTCTATTATTTATTTTCCATTATTATTAATTTTCCATAATGATGATGATGATGATGATGATTATTATTATTATTATTATTATTATTATTTTAAGGATTATTATTATTATTATATATTATTATGATTATTATTATTATTATTATTATTATTATTATTATTATTTTAAGTTATTTAATTAATAATAATAATAATAATAATAATAAATTATTATTATTATATTTTAATGAAGATACAATAATTGTATTTAAATAAAGAAATTACTACTACTACTACTACTACTACTACTAGCATTATTATTATTATTATTATTATTATTATTATTATTATTATTATTTGTCTTTTTAAGGAAAATAAAAAAAATATATTTTATTTAAATAAAGAAATGAATAATATTTATTATTATTATTATTATTATTATTATTATTATTTTTAAAATATTCCTGATAAAGGAAAATAAAATAAAATAAATAAATAAAATATTAGAAATAATGGAAAATAATAAATGAAACAATGACCAATTATTTTGAATTAAATGTCAGTGTTTTAAAAAATAAGTAAATGACAAAATGCTTCAGTTAATGTAACCTTTTATGTAAGTGGTAACTTAGATTTTGCGACAGTAGGTGCAATTGGATCTTTATCCAGTCTAAATAAATAATAACCATAATAACAAGGTACTTTCCAGATGCAAGATTATTTTGCTATACACCAAAACTAATGCAAGATTTTTTATTTATTTATTTATTTATTTTAAGGTGACATCATTATGCACACATTTTTTAAAAATGTTCGCTTTGTTATTAGCAGAACAGAGCAAAAAGTGGATAGCAGCTTGGCTTTTTTTTTTTTTTTTTTGTTAAATATATAATTTAATATTTCATAATATTTGTTTGTTCTTTTAGAAAGTCATAACTCTCAGTTATTACATTTTTGTAAAAGGCACTGCCTCCTTCGTCTACTTGAACAAAATAGTCTTGCTGTACACACACACACCGAATTCACACAATTTCCAAAGAAAAGTATGGCCACACACACACCAGCAGACTGGCGAGACACCGAGCCAAAGATCGATGACAGCTATGACACTGCAAGTGACCCATAGTGTTATCAGCTCAAGCCATCCTCCAAAGAGTAAAAAAAAATGTGAGACAGAGACATTATATAAGGAACAACAAGAACCAGAAGCTTTTCAAACGGTTTTATGGTGCTTATTATTTTTGAAATTCTGTACATTGATGATAGTGGCACAAAAAAAAAATACATACTTGATTACAGATATGCCTTGGTCAGGAATATGTACAAAGTTTTGTACATCCTAATTTAATAATTCAAATTGGAATTAAGTTAAACGAGCAACATTAACAGGCAGTTTGTTATTAGAGGCGAATCATAGGATGATGTTTGTGTGCGTGTGGAGTTACATTTATTGAATCAGAGAGGTTAAGAGTGCTAAAGGCTAGATATGAATTTGATTATGTTGCTTCAAAAAACAAATATCTGTTTTACTAATGGTGAAAAGGAAGGAAATTAAAAACAGGCAGTGAGAGACAATGCATTATTTGGTATAATTGAATCCACTTTGGACAACAATCACTTGAATAAGTAAATCAACTTATTCAGCATAATAGAATTATGCTGTTAGTCTGATTAGTTTTAGCCTTGTCTTCTCATTTGCATCTCCCTCTTTTCTGTCTTTTGTTTTTGTGTGTGTGTGTGTGTGTGTGTGTGTGTGTTCACAACAGGTGCCACTCAATGAAATGTACTTTTTTTGCAGTATGCTAATTCATTGGCCATGAGCATTCAGTTTAACTACTGTAAAACACGATTAGTGGACTTGTACTAATGTGATTTAAAGAAAATAATTGCTTTTACTTATTTGCCAGCTTGATTTTACTCATATTGTTTATATCTAGTGTTGTGACTTGCTTGGATTAGTTATTCGATTTCCATTTGAGTAATCTCAAATTAAAGAACCCAATGAAATTGCTTGACAAGCTCTATTTTTATTCCTGTGTTGAAGTATTTCCTATTGGAAAAAAAGTTGACGTTGGAGTATATAACTAAAACGTTCAGCTCTAAATCCACCTTTCCACTAGCTCTGATAATCATAATTGTCATATTTCATTTTCCTAGTGAAAGTCACACCAAACTTTCAAATTGGTTGTGAAGCAGCAATTGCAATGGAAAATGAATGAATAATGTGTACGAATATTTCCACACAAAATGATCATCGATATGTCTGAAAGAAAACAAAAAAACAAAACAAAACAGGTTTTCTAGAGATTACCAACGTAAACAATTATTTAACTATATAATAATTATTTCAAATGTGATTATTCATACCTGCCCATTTTACAGAAATACTGTTCAATACTGTTTATTTTTGTAAAAAAAAAAAAAAAAAATGGTGACACTTTTAATCGGTGACACTAAGTTTAGAGACCAATTCTTATTAGCACACATATTACTAGAATCTTGGCTGTTTATTAATACTTATAAAGCACATATTGATGCCTTATTCTGCATGACACCTGTTCTGGCAAATTAGTCATAATGAGCAAATTTTCAAAAATAAATTTTGTACATATATATATATATATATACTGTATATATTCTCCATTAAAATACCTTCAAAATGATGTATGACTTGCTGGAATCGGATGAAAAAAATGACTGAGCTACACCTGTTTGAATTCGATAGAGTCAGCAAAGTTAATTTTGAGAAAAAAATCGAATTGAGGTTTTCTGAAGGTTCCAAAGCAAAATCACCTAGCAACATTGCATCTTTTCCTCCAGTTCTTTTCTTAATAATCATTACTATGTTAATAATCACAATATAGCTATTTTTTTTTTATTTTATCTTTGTTGTTATTAATACAAACAGATTAAAAAATTAACAAATATAAGAACGATTTTTTTTCCTTTTTTTCTTTTTATTTTTTATTTTAACTAAACAAAAGCATTCAAGTAAGAAAAAAATAAATAATGTTCACCATTCTATCAGGTTTATAAGGCAAACAATTTATAAACCAGCGCCAACACAGGAGAATACAACATTATCTTTCTAAATACGCTAACTGCTCATCGCGACTTCAAAATAAAAGTTTAAACCCTCGCTCTGAGTTTACATGTTTTGATGTCCACATGTTCTTGTTCAAGAAATGAAAGTGGCTGTAGCATTTCTATCATAAAGAAGTGACCAAATATTAAAGATTTAGTGGACATTTGAGTTGAATGTTTGCTTAGTCAATAATAAACAAGGACTAAATTGCGCTGTAATGTGTAAAAATAATCAAGCCATTTGCGCCCTCTGCAGGCATTTGACATAATACATAATGTACATAAGTTATAGTTATATTGTTTTATTACATTATGTATGTTCACTGTCTTGTTCAATAAAACCATATGATTACTTGCTTTTGATATTTCATTTAAACCAATAATAATTGCCTCATTGCAATTATATATGTATTTTAAGGCATTTTAAGTCTATTGTTTGCTTAAGTCTATTTTTATTGCGACAAAAAAAAAAAAAAAAGTGATTACTCAATTAATTGTCAGAATAATTGACCTATTACTCAATTACCAAAGTAATCCTTAGTGACAGCCGTATAATCTAATCTGGAAGACGCATGTGGTCTAGCCTGCAAAATTTCAAATATGTTAATTTACGCTCAAATCATATCTTTTTGCAAATGCATTGGAACTGGAACACAGCTTCCACACTACACTTCATTGGAAATGAATGACATCCGGTTTGTCATTTTGTCATGTTAATACCATGTGTGCAATAGTTAATGATGCAATTACTGTTTTGGAAAGTAAATGATCCATTCTTTCCATCTGTTTTTTCAAACCTTTTTATCCTCTGCTGGGTCACATGTAAATGTATTTGTTAAAAAAAAAAAAAAAAAATCCCAACTTACTTTCTCAGCTTATTTTCTAAATACACTAGCATATTGTTTAGCTTTAAAGCTAACAGACATGAATTACAAGCCACACAACTCCCATTTGATTTCATGGTGTCTTTAAACTGAATAACTGGGTTTTCTTTTCAGTGAGCTGTGTACTGCTGTTATCTTTAACAACATGACACGATTGAACATTGTACTGCCTCTGTCAAATGCACACTCGTGCAAGAATAAAATCGATAACTGTAGGCTTTAAACTACCATTGACATACGTCCACTGTTGCATGTGTAGATCAAGTCACCTCCTGTGGCCAGATTGACCATTGAAGGGTAGTGGAATAGCAGTTAAATGGTTTGTAAATCTGTTGTCTGTAGGGCAGGCCTATGTCCTCTGCGGGGCACGTTTCTCCCTCGTCAATTACAGGGGCAGTCACCGCGAGACAGGGGAATAGATGCTGCCCATCACTGAGTGTCTAAAAGACTCGCTTATAGAGAGAGATGTGCAGGAAAGGAAAACAGAAGAGCCACCAAAGATTAAAAAAAAACAAAAAAAAAACATGAACATGGAATCTGTTCCCAATTAACAAGTAATCCACAGATTATGTCTGTTCTAGATTATAAAGAATGAATAATATTCTGATGCTTCAAAAAAAGTGCACATCAATTCTCCTGCTCTCTGTCAGTGATGGTAAATGCAAAGAGTAGCAATTAGTAACTGCTGGACTGCAATAAACACGATCTCTGTATTCACCCTCTAATTTCTCTCTTTTTCTTTTTCCCTATGCCTCACTAATTAAAGTCCATTAAGAATGACATTAGTGGCTGGGAGCTTCCTCCTGCAAAGGTGAGGTAAAAATAACCCAATTAAGCCACGAGTCAGTCAGACGTGATCAAAAGAAGAAGTTTGATTTACGTCTCTATCAGGTGTCCCTCACTGTCTGTAATGCAGGAAATTTTCTTGCTGATGCCACTGAATTAGAGTCTGCAAAGTGAATTTGACAGGGCCAAGAACAAACCCCTGAGGCACACCATGCATATCTTGAATATTCCTAATATGTAGTATGCTTTAATGTTCTTGTATCTTAACATATTTGCTAAAACATTGAACTCTGTTTTTAAAAATGGAAATCGTATTAATTTCAGTTATCACAAAGCCATATTGTAGAATGCTGTGTGATACAGGAATGACCCAATTTCTCTCTTTTTTTGTACAGCAATCTTCCAATAGTTGACCCTAGTTTCACGCAACCCTCCTGAAATTCCCAGTTTCCATGTTATTTCACCAGAGTTTCAATCTGACCTGAATCCTAACACGACTGAATTATGTTAGCTCAGATGGTGACGAAAAGCAGAAGCCCTCAATCTTGTAATCTGCTCTTCTTTCAGCGTCTTTAAAGCTTTCAGTCCTTCTACAATTGATGGTCTCAACATCAAAGTCATCTTCAAAGTGAGGCCTTGTTACCGAGTCATTGTTATTAAGGCTAATGGAAAAACCCTCGAATAGAACAAGATGCTGAACACAAGTAGAGAAGAAAGCACTGTAATGATCACTTTGTTAAATTCAAGTAGCCATTACTCGAGCATTAATCTGTGCTTGGATCATCCAATAGAAAAAAATAAATAAATAAAAAATATTGACCTGACGGGTATTTGCATGAATCTCCCATGATTCCTCCTTAGAAAGTAAGTACCAGTGTGCGGGAGTGTGTGTTCAAACCTAAGTAAATTTTTTAGTAGCATGACTATATATATATATATATATATATATATATATATATATATATATATGCATGTACTTTTTTCATAATCTTTTGTTTGAATGTCTTTACCTGCAGTACAGAGCGCAATGGTGCATTAAATTCATGTCAGAAAGATTGAATATGTGAGCATATACATGAAAGGCACCAAAAATGTCATAATTACGATTTTCTTTAAACCCAGAATTTCCGACTCAAGTTATTAAGAAAGCATGGCGGATGCAATGGATGCAGCCTGTAGTTGTTGAAATGTATGAGTTTATGATGTTTTCATTGACAAGAAAACTAGCTAAGTAGTACAAAATATGATAGTATTGTACAATTACAATTCAGTTTACAGTAATTTGATTAAAAACAATGTAAAAACACCTGATTTAAATTTTTATTTATAATTTTGTAGAAAAAGAGATTACAATTTTATGTATTTTTTGTAGAAAAGGTACATCTTGCTTCGAACACACCTGTAATCATAATAATAACTTCCCAGCTTGTAAATGCATACTTCCCTGGAGGACATAAATAGACAATTTATTCAGTGATTTTTGTTCTCAAGTTTGTCAACGCTATTTAATCTGTAAAATAGCCTAATCGCTAATAGAATACTACATAATTCAAGAACTAATGTAGCATGCTAACACCTGTTAAACTAACAGCTTTGCTAATTGCGCTGATGCTAATGCCCAACACTACCTAGTGATAGCCTAATAAAAGTGTTAATTTGGAGTGGACTTAATGCTTCTGTTCAACATAATGTTTTCAGTACCCAAGTCCTACAATATCTTACAATTTTGGTTATTTTACTTTAATGCTAATAGCTACATGTTATTAGCCTGACTCTAGTTAAACCAGTTAAAATTTGGTTAAAGCTACAGTTTTAGAGTAGCTTTCCCAACACTTCTAAGCACAAAGTAATCTCTAATGTGATGCCTAGATGAAGTGTTTCGTGTGTGTGTGTGTCGGGGTTCTGGTGGGGAGAACATTTAGCGACACTGCTAAATGTCACCAGGTGCATTAGCATTTAGCTGGACTAGCTGCCTGTCAATCCCATTTTATCTTTCCCCACCCTCTCTTTCTGTTCCATTCTCCCCCCACACCCATTTTCTTTTTGACCCCTTGATAAGCCAGAAAGAATGAGTGCTTTATCAGAGGCCAACCACTCCAAGTGATGAGTAATTACTCATCTTTAGACAAACACACAGTGCACACTCTAATTACAGTCCACACCATCCACACGTGACTCACTGCGCCTATGATATTAGGAGTCTGCCTGCCATTTACAGCTCATAGGTCTAATCCGTCGCTTTGAGCAGTATCTGTATTCGTGCTCTGAAGGGTCTTTGTCTTGAGCCACGCTTTCATTAGTACAGGGGAGCTATATTCACACTTCAAGTGTATTCAGTTCACAGCATAATAGTCACATCTAAAAACTAAACCTCATTAGCAGTGTAATAATTCTGAAAACGGTCAGTCAAAGAAAGAAAGAAAGAAAGAAAGAAAGAAAGAAAGAATTGAATTTCAAAGCACCTACCTCGTATACATAAAATCTCATTTATCCCCCAAACATCTATAAACACTTCTACACACTTTGCCAATGTATAAGCATGTTCTATTCTAAGACCTAGCAATTTTTTTTTTCTTAGAAAGAAAGAAAGAGAAATGTTTAATTATAAATTGCTATTAAATTTCATAATTAATTGCGAGTAACAATCTAATAAAGGAAGGATAAAGAAACTGCAAGTAACATGAAATTAAAAGTGAAATTTTGAGGTAGAAAAACATTTATCGTTATTTTTTATTATTTTTTGCTATACCTTTTTTGGGGGGCAATGTTACATGAAGTACCATGTAAATACATGGATTTGTTGTTCTATCGTACTGTCATATAACTTTTTTGTCATATAACTTTTTTGAAAGAGTTACACACTACATTGTAGGAATGATTGAGATACGCATGGTGTACCTCAGGGGTGTGTTCTCGGCACTGTCAAATTCACTTTGCAGATACTAAATCAGTGGATTCAGTGGATAACACCGAGATAGTTTAGTAAAGCAACTCAAATATATTGATTGACTGATTGCTTGCTTGACTGATTGATTTTCCCTGATGGATGATAAAATCCTTGGAGGTGGGCTATTTTGACTTGGACCAAAATAGCCCAAACTAGTGGCAATAAACCATCTAGCACCCATGCAAAACACCCTAGTAACTGTATGGCTACATGCAAAAAACACTTTTGCAATCACATAGCAATACCCATTCATAGGAATACCGCCTGCAAATCATTGTCGGTGGTTTTTGTACTATTCACTTCTTCAATCTATTTACATTTTTCAGTTATATAAATTTTGAATGTTGCTATTTCCAAGGACTTCAGTGATAATTAATAAGTAAAGCATCTGTTGAGTTGTTTTAATAGTCCTCCAGCCTCTAGTTTTGTTCATGAAGGACATTTGTTCCCTTTCAGACAGCTTTGATTCCCAGTGGCTATCATGTACAATAGACATTTACGTATACACACACTTTAACACACCATTGTGTTTACTTGGGATCAGACAGCACTGTGTGTGTCAACAGTGGTTTGCAGGGAGTGAATACAGTACTATCTTGTAGTGGATTTTTCTGATGGCATTAGGCGGTGTATTGAGTGGCATGGCAGAGAGAGGTTAATTATGTTTTTGTGTGTGTGTTGAAGTGGCGGATGTAAAATTATTGCATTCTGTTAAGCTCTTTAAACAGATAACCACTGCGTCTATCTACCTTGGGGAGCTTGTAAGATGATCTGGTGCAGTTAGCTTAACTTATCCTGCTGGGTTTGCGTAGCTATTTAGCAGTGTCTAATTTCAACAGCTTTTAATATCACACACCTCTATTTGTCTTTACTAATTAAAATAATACATCCATATTAACCTAATCACTGAGAGGAAGTGATGTAATAGAACACAGGCTGTGTTACCCATGAGGTTTCATAGATTTCATTTAGTTGTGTTGCTAGCAGGCAGCAGTCAATGAAGACCAGATTTAAACATGCTTATAGTTTTTGTCTGGAAAGAAAAGAGAGGAAAGAGTGTAATACAGATCTGTATTACACTCTTTGCAGTATTCTAGAATCATTCAGTATTCTAGAATTATTTTGCAGTATTCTAGAATACTTTTTATTTATTTTTATTTTTTTGGAAGCCTATAGTATAGTTTTGTGTGTGCAGAAGAGAGAGAGAGAAAAAGGCAAGTCTTGTCTAGTGACTTCTTTTGAAGTTGTTAATTAAACCTGCAACCATCTGGTTGCTCGATGATCTACAAGGGAAAATCTCAGCAATGAGTGAGATAAGTGGACTGACTGCATGAATGAATAAACAAACGGATGAATAAATAAATGAAGTGGATGGATATCCACTCTTAGATTTTTTTTTTGTTTGTTTTTGTGAAAGAGAAACATGAAACCTCATTAGTGCAATTTCCGTCTTCTGTCTTACCTTGGAGATATGTATTCCTTGTGTGTTTGTGTGTGTGCAGGTATGCATTTAAAGAATAAAAAAAATGCCTTTAAAAATTTATTATTAAGAGGTGTGATTATAACAGGATAGAGTGATATATGTGCTTAAAACAACTTTATAGTGTCAATTAAATCTACATATTTGCATTACACATTGAGTGTCATTTTGTGATATATGTATTATTTATATCTTAACATATGAAAATTTTAATATAGGCAGTCGTTTTTGCTTCTGTATTAATTGTATTTTTATTTACTTCACTTTTATTGTAATGTTGCACAGGCAGAGTGAATAAATAAGATTTAACCTACATGAATATTCATGAGCAAGGTTCCACTCACGCATTTTTCATTTTATTAAATACCCACACAGTGTGTTCATGAAGTGTAATCAGGACAGGGATTATGAAAACCTTCAGAATGCTCATATTAATGCTGACACAGAAATCCCTGGAAAACGTAGAAGCGGAAGAAATGATTGTTGAGTGCCGATGAGAGACTGCTGTGTGATTGTGTCGACTTTTTCGCTTTTATTTTCTGTGTGATAAGATTAATTTTTGCTGTAATATTTTTTATGAGGTGCCTAACATTATACTACAATAAATGTGAAGAACAATGAATATCTTATTAAATATTTGTGGTTACTGGTGATGTGGTCTGTGAAGTACCCCAATTCTGCTGCTTCTGTATCTCTGCAATATTTCCTTGCCCCTTGTCATTCTCTATATTTACATTTTATCTAAATAAAATGATTGACTAAGACATGACCAGTAATTGACCCGATATGCCAGCCAGGCCAAGATGATAGATGTTTAGAGATTATACAGTATGTGGTGAATGTCTCATAACCATGCACTGTACAGTTAAAGCAGTTATTGGGGAAATTCTTTAATTTTTGGAACATAAAAGATGTTGAATTATATTATTTTAAATTCATTCATTCATTCGTTCATTCATTTGTTTGGAATAAAATGAAGGTAATCCATTCTTGGGTCATTCTATATATATATATATATATATATATATATATATATATATATATATATATGACAAGGTTTTGATGAAATGTTTGCCTCATTACTTGGCAACATTAAATAGTTAGACTGATGAAATATCAATATCATTTGAATTGTATGTTATTTTATTTATATAATTATTTATATATTTATTTATTATTATTATTTAGGTTTTGTTTTATTTTAGTTTTATTTATTTATTTTATCCAACACGATGCATTATTGTAAAAAAAAAAAAAAAAAAAAACGAGCTAGTCAATAGCAGTTGTGCAACAGTATAGGACAGTTTTAATCATGTTGCACATAGTGGCAGAGTAATAACTTCTAATTCATAGATTCGAGATCTCAGAGATGCTGCTGTAACAAACATGGCAGCTGATGACTACTTCATTATTTTTTGTTTCTTGTCATTTTGCTTTTTTTGACGTTTGATTCATCACGGGTTCCCACTTATGTCATACTCATTGGTTCCCTTATGCATTTATGCACATGCACACTCTTCAAAAATAGTGCTTATTGAGGATGCGCTAAAATATATACAACGAAATGGCTAAATATTATATCGGAATGGAAGATATAGACTGCACTGCATGTTAGCTTGCTTATTGTGCACAACTCCACATTTCTTAATAACAAAAAAACTATGCTGGTGTACGTTTTCCAAAAACATTGTTAACTAACTATGGTCGCAAGTTTCATTGAACTCTATTAGTAACGACGGAAATTGCGATCATAGTTGCTTTTGGAGAAACGCACCCCTGGTCGGGAGCTGTAGTTCCATCCAAACAAGTTTGAAGTGCTTTTTGCTAATGTTCACTTTTCGGAACACCAAATTGTTGAACAATGGAACTTAGTTGGCTAACAATTACAAATTACGATATTTTTGATGAAATCTGAGAGCTCTCTGACCCTGCATAGACTGAAACTGAAACGTTCCCAGACCCTGAAACGTAGTAAGGACATCGGTAAAATAGTCCAAGTGATATCAGTGGTTCAACTTCAATTTTGCGAAGCTACAAGAATACTATTTGTGCACAGAGAAAACAAAAATAACAACTTTATTCGACAATTAATCTCCCCTTAGGTCCCATCTTATACCTTTTTGGAGAGTACCACAATGCATGCGTGTTTTCCCCTTACGTTCAGGAGAAAGTGCGCACATGTGTTGTCTATGCAGGGTCAGAGAGCTCTCCGATTTCATCAAAAATATCTTAATTTGTGTTCCAAAGATAAACAAAGGTCTTATGGGTTTGGAACGACATGAAGGTGAGTAATTAATGAAAGAATTTTCATTTTTGGGTGAACCAAACACTCCTTTTTATTAAAAAAAAAAAAAAAAAAAAAAAAAAAGGAAGTAACCGGAAGCATCCAGCTACATGACACACAGAGCAACTCCTGAGTTAACTTGAGCAATATATGGAGCTAAAGAGATCTGAAGACCTGGAAAATGAACTGTGCCTGTGACCAAACAGTTAAAAAGACTTCACTACCATAAAGCAGAGTTCCTTTGATGGTCACCTTTGTGGAAGTTTTTTTACTGTTGCTTTTAAGGAACAATTCATTTCTACATTTTTCATCATCATTTTTTTTATTTCCATTATAATTCTTTCCAGTTACCCCTTGTTTTCTTTTCAATCAAGCCTCTTCAGAATCTCTCCATGTTTGCATCCATCCACAAATCCATCCATTCCACCCTATTTCTTCCCGTAGCTCTCTATTTTTCAATGGTGCTATTCTTTTCTGTGTGACACTTTGATTTCCGTTCCTTTATTGACCCTCCGCCCATCAGCGTCCTCCTACACACTGAACAAACAAACACACACACACACACACACTCACTCACTCACTCACTCACTCACTCACTCACTCACTCAGGTACCGTTTTAAGCGCTTCTCACGGGTCTCACAAATTTCATATCAGATCACAATGGTGGTGTACAACACCAGCGAGTCCCCTGTGCATTAAGTGCAAAGAGAGTGCGACCTCAATATCCTCCTGAAATAACAACACACATTTAATATGGTCAAGGACTTGCAGGTTGAATTCATATGAGAGCGCTTTCACTTTGCTTATCATTTTCTGTGTCAACTCAAACACATACGTGTGTCGAATGTGTCGCTTTTGACCTATAACCTCACAATTCTTGCGTATAAGAGCTTGTATTTGTCTGTACGTCCTGTATCTCGCTCTGAGACTGGTGGCACCTGCTTTGCCCGGGGCTCTGGATGGCAGCCATGTTGGATTAGGGTGCCATTTTTAATTATCAGCTTCTCTCAATTTTTCTCACTCCATCCTTATCAGCTCTCTCTCTCTCACACATCATTCTTCTTCTTTTTCTTCTTTTTAATTTTTATGTTCCTCACTCTTTTGAATCAGTGTCTTTCAGCTCTCTCCATTCATTAATGGGTGCTCCTTCTCCTACATTTGCTTTTGGCCCTGCAGACTTTAATTAAATAAACTTAATTTTCACACTCTTAATAGTCTAAAAACAATGTCCACCAGTATTTGTACAGTATTTTTAAAAGCTTGTGATCAGTAAGGTTTTTTAAATGTGCTTTTTTTTTTATTATATATATTTTTTTATAAATCTTTCATGTTCACCAAGGCTGCATTTATTTGATCAAAAATTTAGTAAAAAAAGAGATAAGGTAATAATAATAATATATTATTTCAATTTAAAATAACTGTTTTCTAGTTATTTATATTTATACAGGAATTTATTCATGTGATTACAAAACAAAAATTTCAGCAGCCAGCATCTTGATTTATTTATTTATTTTGCAGTGTAACAATATTTGTCACTTATGGACAATTTATTGCCTATTTGCTATATAAAATAAATAATTTCATTAAAAAAAAAAAAAAATGAAATAAATAAAGAAATCTTCTTAACCTCAACATTTTCAGTGGTATGGTACCAGCAGAGAATTAAATTCAAATGTTATATTATTTTATTTTATTTTAATTTTTAATTAATCTCAAACTATATATATATATATATATATATATATATATATATATATATATATATATATATATATATATATATTTTTTTTTTTATTTTTTTTTATTTTATTTTTTTTTTGCTTGTTTTTCCCAAAACAGCAGCAACAAAAATGGACAGAATTCACTCTTTTATTTATTTATTTATTTATTTGTTTGTTTGTTTGTTTGTAAAAAAAAAAAAAAAAAAAGTATCCCCGAAATTTTCAATGGTATGGTACTAGCAGAGTATTAAATTCAAATTTTGTATTTCTTCTTCTTCTTCTTCTTCTTCTTCTTCTTCTTCTTCTTCTTCTTCTTCTTCTTCTTCGTTTTCCAAATCCACACAATTAAATAATATATTCTACCTTTTTGCATTATTTGACACAGTTGCATTGATTGGAAGAGAAACACTGACAGTATTCTGTTCACAAGTGAATTCTATTATTATTATTATTTTATTATTATTTTTTTTAAATATTGTTCACGTTCATATTAATGGTGACCCAGAAAGCATGTTTTCTGTCATATATTCCAACCTTCATACTGCAAGACGGTTGTGTGTTTGGCAGCTGTTGAAATGGCCAATCTTTTCCATTTGCTGTTCTGTCAGCTGTTTGTTTGCCACAAATCCACAACCTAAGATATTTGTACAGAAAACAGAACTGAAGAGGTGCTGTTCTTCTGAAATCGATTCCCTCTCTCTTCTTAAAAGCCTCTTCAAAACAAGTCATTCCCTTTGGTAAAGTCGCTGCTACAGAGTTCGTTGTTTGCTATGTATCATAGAGGATCAGGCTGGAAATAGAATGTTGACATAGTCACACACTTGCACTGTAGATGTGAACACTTTAAACACACAAACTTACGAGTGTGTCTACACAATGGGCGAGAAAGGTGGATCAAAGATGGTTGTCTTAAAGCACAGTTGAGTGCAAAGCATTATGTGATATCAACAGAGCAATCCCAGTATGCGTAATGTCAGTAATATTTACTTTGCAACATTAGGATCTTGCTAAAACGTATATTACTTGCTAGATGTTAATGCTAACGCGCTATCACTTGAAGCTTGCAACAAGGATCATGTGTTTGGTATTAAGATGCAATTTTATGGTAGTAATTGTCTTAGTATTGGCTCACTGTCTGTGTGTACTTTCCCTCTGGTGAAGTACATTCTTCTGGTGTGCAATAAAATGATATGAATATGGATTTATTCTGTTATCACATCGTCCTGGGAAGTCCCTACTTATGAGTTCGGAAGTCATAATTACAATGTGATGTCTGTTTTAAGTGATTTTGGTAGGAATAAAATGAATGTGTTGAGCTATTTTTTATTTTTTATTTTATTTTATTTTTTTGAGTCTTTTTTCACTTGCTTACAAAGATAGGAAGCATTTTTTTTTTTTAACTAATGCAACAAAATGAAGAGAAAAGGGTGTGCATTAGGTGTGTAATTTATGTTTTTTTTTTTTTTTTTTTCATTTTGTCAGTCTTGTCCTGCTACAGAGAATGATTGGAAATGTCCCATTATGTCGTACAAGCTTACTGCCTGATAAATTGACTGAATGAAAATATTTTCTGCTGAGCTTAAGTGTTATTCTTTACTGGAAATACAAAAAACACGTCAACTTGTTCATTCAACAATCACAATGAAAATATATGCCATGCATCTCTAATGGCTTCCTAATGATTGATTGACTGACTGACTGACTGACTGACTGATTGATTTTTAAAGTTATTTATTATTATTATCATTATTATAATTATAATAATAATAATAATAATAATTATTATTATTATTATTATTATTATTATTAGTGTTGTTGTTGTTGTTGTTGTTCCTACAAATAATAACAATTATTATTATTATTATTATTATTATTATTATTATTATATTGTCATTATTGTTATTATTGTTATTACTGTAAATAATAATAAAATTTTGTTTATTTATATTTTATTTATTGTTTGTTTGTTTGTTGCACTATTATAATTGTAAATAATAACAATGAAATGTTTCTTTATTATTATTATTATTATTATTATTATTATAAAAGTTAAGTACATTTTTATAAAATTATTTATTATTATTAACAATTAAATGTTAATTTTATTAAAATAGTTATTATTATTATTATTATTATTATTATTATTATAAATAACAACAATTAAATATTAATTTGTATTAAATTATTATTATTATTATTATTATTATTATTATTATTATTATTATTGAAAGAGTAAAATTTATTTATATATATATTTATATATTTTTCTTTCTTTCTTTCTTTCTTTCTTTCTTTCTTTCTTTCTTCTTCTTTCTTTCTTTCTTTCTTTCTTTCTTTCTTTCTTTCTTTCTTTCTTTCTTTCTTTCTTTCTTTCTTTCTTTCTTTCTTTCTTTCTTTCTTTCTTTCTTTCTTTCTTTCTTTCTCTCTCTCTCTCTCTCTCTCTCTCTCTCTCTCTCTCTCCCTCCCTCCCTCCCTCCCTGACCTGACCTTCATTTGCCACTACCATGATTTTTTTCTTTCCTGTTTTTCCATAAATTAAACTTTTGTAGGAAAAAAAAATGTTTTCAGGTTATGTATTAATCAAAAAATGTTTAATATGTTTAAATATATTGAATAAATGAATAGACCAAGTAGACCAACATCATGGCAACATTCAGGGGTGCTTCAAAGATGTTACACTTTAGAAGACTCTAGAAAGGTACAACTGATTTGTCACTCACTTAAAGAGTTATATCAGAGAACTATAAAACCCCAATTTTTGCCATCACAGAAAAAAACATACATAGGGACAAACTTGTGAGTAATTGTTGTCACCTGATTGTGTGTAGCACGTGCGAAAAGTGCTTTTGTGGAGAGTTTTGTGGGTAGTGTGTAAATGAGGGTTTCACTAGGCTATTCAAATGGACAAGCTGTAGGTACGAGGCACCATTAGCTACCATTAGCTTCCCGCTATGAGAGCCCTCTACTTTCAAACAATTACAGCTCCAAAAATCACCAGACCTGGCTCAAACCTCTGCTAACTTCTCATTTGGTGTTCAGAAAAAAAAAAAAAAAAATCCCAAACTTTTAATTTCAGTGAGAAAAGGTTAGAGACTAAAGCTGCAATACAGTGGACTTTGCTTTATTGTGTTCAGTGAGAGCTGTAATGGCCGTTGATGTGGGTTTCCCAATTGGCTTTCCCAAGACTGAAGGTTTTTGAGTGTGTGGCCCACATACACGGTTTCTATTGTAGGACCTGTAACTGCAGTTATTGCGAGGCCTATTGGACCTCTGGCTGCTTAATGGCTGCCATAGCAGTCAGTCAATAGGCCCTGTGTAGGCGGGGTCAATCCCAAGAGGCCACAAATGGAAATGGGCGTTTGAAGTACAATCACTTTGGTTAGTGCCTACTTTAGTAAACTGCTATATTAGTTCAGGAATACACACACATATACAGGCTACTGTATATATGCCAGCTGTCATTGTTGTAATTCATTTATGTTCATATATTTCTCAGTTTTGCTATTTGGTTTTAAACTGAACATGTTGGAATATTTGTGCATATCCTGTATGTTTATGCAAGGTAAACAGTCTCAGTAATTTTAATAAAGGCAATGACATTTAAAAAGAGCTCTGTATTAGCTGAAGCTACAGTATGAGAGAGGGAAACTTTAATAACCAGATGTGTTTTGATGTTGATGCAGATTAGTGTGATGTTTGAAATATGCATCTATATTTTATTGGTTTATCATGTGGCGAGGTTGGAAATGCACACGTTTCTTCAAAAAAGATGTTGATGTTTTAAATATAGATGTGAAAACCGCTGAGAGAAATTAGAAGAAAGGAAAGAAAGTAAGAGGGAGTGATGGCTATGGTTCACATGAATAGTGTGTTCATTGCTCCCTCACTAAAAAAAAAAAAAAACCCCTGTTGTTATGGTAAATTAAAACTATTAAAAACTGCTAGAAAAATGCCTATACATATACTTTTTGAACTTGTAATAGAAAATGTAAACACATTAGATGTAAAACATATAATACCGCTCTAACATTGGTTTATGCTGGCCAATGCTGTGTCCCAATTGGTGGATTAGATTACTATTTGTGGACTTGCAAAGTGCCATTGCTTGCATGTTTCTGTTGGGTGTCTGTTTGCAGTTTGCCCAAATATGAATATACATCATCATCTCAACATGTACCTTAATGCCATTCCAAACCTGTGTGAGTTTCTTTCCTTAATTAAACATTTTAAAAAATGTCCATGCTGTTATTTTCCATACAATCAAAGTGGATAGTGACCAAGGCTGTCCTAAGTCCAAAAAGCACAAAGGGGAATGAATGAATGAATGAATGAATGAATGAATGAATACATACATACATACTGATACTGTGCCAATATTTCTGGTAATTACAGAATGGTACTGTATATTGTTACATGTATATTTTACAACTTGTAATAACCATTTCATTAGGTGATATATTAATATACACGTCAAGTTCTGTCATGAAACTCTAGATGGCGCAAACTGATGGGTCGTTAACGCAAACTAATGATATTCACAGCGTTGAACTACTTGGCACAAGCTGATTGGTTCATGTTGGACACACAGCCAATGAGCTTACTGCTTTAAATTTTAAATGGCTAGTTAGCATTCACTAGAGCATTTCACAGCATGCTTTCAAAATTCCTCTGAAACCCTCCACATATACAGTGCCCTCCACTAATATTGGCACCCTTAATAAATATGAGCAAAGGCAGCTGTGAAAATAAATCTGCATTGTTTATCCTTTTCATCTTTCACTCAAAAAAAAAAAAAAAAAAAAATCACAAAATTCTAACCTATCAGTGAAATAAAACAACTGAAAGTGGGGAGAAATCTCATGAAGAAATAAATGTTTTTTTTTCTCCAAAGAATGTTGGTCACAATTATTGGCACCCCTAGAAATTCTTATGAGTAAAATATCTCTGAAGTATATTCCCATTCATATTTATGTTTTTTAGCACACCAGGGTGACTAGGAGCATGAAATTGTCCAGTCATGACTTGCTGTTCCACAGGATTATAAATATGAGGAACACAAAAGCCAAATTCCCTTAATCATCCATCACAAGGAGTAAAACCTAAGAATATAGTTCTGATGTGCAGAACAAGATTGTTGAACATCACAAAATAGAAAGTGGCTGTAAGTAAAGAGTTAAAGCATTGAAAAATCCCCATTTCCACCATCAGGGTAATAATTAAGAGGTTCCAATCAACTAAAGATTTAAAAAAATCTGCCTGGAAGAGGACGTGTGTCTATATCGTCCTAATGCACAGTGAGGAGGAGAGTTTGAGTGGCCAAAGACTCTCCAAAGATCACAGCTGAAGAATTGTAGAGATTAGTTGAGTCTTGTGGTCAGAAACCTAAAATATATATATATATATATATATATATATATATATATATATATATATATATATATATATATATATATATATATATATATATATATATATATATATCAAACATCCACTACATCACCACATGTTGTTTGGGAGGGTTTCAAGGAAAATTCTCCTCACTCATCCAAAATCAAACTCCAGCAAATTCAGTTATCAGACACGACTGGAACTTCAAATGGCACTGGCTTCTATGGTCAGATGAAACTGAAAAAAGAGCTTTTTGGCAGCAAACCCACCAGATGAGTTTAGTACAGACAGGGATAAAAAAAAAAAGTACCCCATGCCCACGATTAAATATTCTGCTGGATCTTTAATGTTGTGGGCCTGTTTTTCTGCCAGAGGTCCTGAACATCTTGTTCAGATGCATGGCATCACGGATTCTATCAAATACCAACAGATGAAAAATCAAAACCTGACTGCCTCTGTTAGAAATCTTATAATGGGCCGTGTTTGGATCTTCCACCAGGACAACAATCCAAAACAAACATCAAAATAAACACAAAAATGGGTCACTGAGCACAAAATTAATCTTTTACCATGGCTGTCCCTGTCCTCTGACCTGAACCCTACAGAAAATGAGTGAGGTGAACTGAAGAGAAGAAGTACTAACATGGAGCTGTGAATCTGAAGGATCTGGAGAGATTCTGTATAAACAAAATGGTCTCTGATCTCTTCTCAGGTGTTCTCCAAACTCTTCATGCATTATAGGAGAAAACTCAGAGCTGTTACCCTGGGAAAAGGACGTTGCAATAACTGGGTGCCAATAATTGTGGCCAACATGAACCAGAGAAAGCATTTATTTCACAATGAGATTTTCCCCCCACTTCCAATTGTTTTACTTCAATGATAGGTTGGACTTTTGTGAATTTTTTGAATGAAAGATAAAAAGGATAAGCAATGCAGATTTATTTTCACAGCCGCCTTTGCTCATATTTATCAAAGGTGCCAATATTAGTGGAGGGCAATGTAAATGATGTTAAACCATGTACATTTTTCACAATTTATGGTAAGATAACTAATTAACCAATTAACATTTTCACAAGTTAATAAAGTTTTACTCCAGCATTTTACAGTCTTTTTATGTGTAAAAAAAAAAAAAAAAGAAAATAAATAAATTAAAGTGGTCATAAAAGTAGTCCATATCCAACTTATTTTTCAACGCAAAATGATGAACTTCCAGTCCATTTGCCGCTGTAGGAAAATAACAAGAAGAATAACAATGTGCAGTAAACGGTAAAACTGTTTGCACTACAAACCAGTGTGTTCATAATTAAGATAATACATTAAAATAATATGGTAAGACACACCAATTTGCAATATCAAGCTGCAAAATTAGCTGTCTTGTACAGCTAAAAATAGCTGGAAGCGGATGACACTGGAAGCCAGACCCATAAAATTTACAAAATTTCTGTGCCTACTCTTGCGGGAAAAATAAGGTGGATCACCAACATCGATCGCACAGGTCAAAGGTCAGCTGTGTGCAGCTAAAAGGTGATGTTAAACAAAATATCGATCCAACATCCCTCCCTGATGAATGAAAATGAAAGAAAGAAAGAATGAGCAAAAGAAAGGCACAAATGAGAGAGAAGAATAGAAGAAGCTAGATAAATGGAGATAAGGAATGAGATGTGAGGAGATGAGATGAAAGAGAAGATAGAATAAAAACTGGAGAATGAATTTGGCGACAAGAAAAGAATATAGAATATAGATTACAGGGAAAGAATGGTAAATAGAATAAAATTGACATTTCAGTATTAAGTAACAAATGCAGACCCTTACAAAAAGTATTATGGTACTGGGCAGTATGAGGTTTATACAACCATTATATATACAACCATAATACTACTACTACTACTACTTCTACTACTACTAATAATAATAATATAAAATTTGGTAACACTTTATTTTCAGGTGTCCTTGTTACTCATGTTACATGTACTTAACATTATACAACCCGAATTCCGGAAATGTTGTGACATTTTTTAAAATTTGAATAAAATGAAAACTAAAAGACTTTCAAATCACATGAGCCAATATTTTATTCACAATAGAACATAGAGAACATAACAAATGTTTACACAGAGAAATTCTACACTTTTATCCACTAAATGAGCTCTTTTCAAATTTGATGCTTGCTACAAGTCTCAAAAAAGTTGGCACGGGGGCAACAAAGGGCTGAAAAAGCAAGAAAGTTTGAAAAGATTCAGCTGGGAGAACATCTAGCATCTAATTAAGTTAATTGACATCAGGTCTGTAACATGATTAGCTATAAAAGGGATGTCTTAGAGAGGCAGAGTCTCTCAGAAGTAAAGATGGGCAGAGGCTCTCCAATCTGTGAAAGAGTGCATATAAAGATTGTGGAATACTTTAAAAACAACGTTCCTCATCTTCAAATTGCAAAGGCTTTGCAAATCTCATCATTTACAGTGCATAACATCATCAAAAGATTCAGAGAAACTGGAGAAATCTCTGTGCATAAGGGACAAGCCCGGAGACCTTTGTTGGATGCCTGTGGTCTTCGGGACCTCAGACGACACTGCCATCACTCATCGGCATGATTCTGTCATTGACATTACTAAATGGGCCAAGGAATACTTCCAGAAACCACTGTCGGTAAACACAATCCACCGTGCCATCTGCAGATGCCAACTAAAGCTCTATCATGCAAAAAGGAAGCCATATGTGAACATGATCCAGAAGCACCATCGTGTCCTGTGGGCCAAGGCTCATTTAAAATGGACTGTTTCAAAGTGGAAAAGTGTTCTATGGTCAGACGAGTCCAAATTTGATATTCTTGTTGGAAATCGCGGACGCCATGTCCTCCGGGCTAAACAAGAGGGAGACCTTCCAGCGTGTTATCAGCGTTCAGTTCAAAAGCCAGCATCTCTGATGGTATGGTGGTGCATAAGTGCATACGGTATGGGCAGCTTGCATGTTTTGGAAGGCACTATGAATGCTGAAAGGTACAGTGGGTACGGAAAGTATTCAGACCCCCTTCACTTTTTTCAATTTTGTTATGTTGCAGTCTGATACTACAATTGTTTAAATTCTTTTTTTTTTTCTCATTACTCTACACTCTGTCCTTTATAATGACAAAGTGAAAACAGAATTTTAGAAATGTTTGTAAATTTATTAAAAAGAAAAAACTGAAATGTCACATTTACATAAGTATTCAGACCCTTTACTCAGTACTTAGTTGAAGCACCTTTGGCAGCAATTACAGCCTCAAGTCTTTTTGGGTATGACGCAACAAGCTTTGCACAACTGGATTGGGGGAATTTCTGCCATTCTTGTTTGCAAATCCTCTCAAGCTCGGTCAGGTTGGATGGGAACCGTCTGTTGACAGCCTTTTTCAGGTCTCTCCAGAGATGTTCGATAGGGTTCAAGTCAGGGCTCTGGCTGGGTCACTCTAGGACATTCACAGAGTTGTCCCTAAGCCACTCCTGTGTTGCCTTGGCTGTGTGCTTAGGGTCATTGTCATGTTAGAAGGTGAACCTTCGGCCCAGTCTGAGGTTTCGAATGCCCTGGACTGGGTTTTCATTAAGGCTATCTCAATATTTTGGTGCATTGAGCTTTTCTTCCACTCTGATGAGTTCCTCAGTCCCTGCCGCTGAAAATCAGCCCAACAGCATGAGGCTGCTACCACCACACTTTACTTTTGGGATGGTACTCTGCAGGTGATGAGAAGAGCCGGTTTCCTTCAAACATGATGCTTAGAATTGAGGTTCATCAGACCAGGTAATCTTGTTTCTCAGAGTCTGAGGGTCCTTTAGGTGCTTTATTGCAAATTCCAAGTGTGTTTTCATGTGTCTTCACTGAGGAGAGGATTGAGTATGGCCACACTGCCATAAAGCCCAGATCGGTGGAGTGTTGCAGTGATGTTTGTCCTTCTGTAGGTTTCTCCCATCTGCATATATAATCATGGAGCTCAACTAGAGTGACCACCAGGTTCTTGGTCACCAGTCTAGACAAGTCCCTTCTCCATCAATTGCTCAGTTTGGCTGGGGATCAGCTCTTGGAAGAGTCCTGGTTGTGCCAAACTTCTTCCATTTGAGAATTATGGAAGCCACTGTGCTCTTGGGAACCTTCAGTGCAGCAGAATTTTTTTTTGTAGCCTTCCTCAGATCTGTGCCTCAATATAATCCTGTGTCTGAGCTCTGCAGGCAGTTCCTTTGACCTCGTGGCTTGGTTTTCGCTCTGATATGCATTATCAGCTGTGAGGCCTTTTACAGAGAGGTGTGTGCCTTTCCAAATCATGTCCAATCAATTTAATTTACCACAGGCGGACTCCAATCAAGGTGTAGAAACATCTCTGCAATGATCAAGAGACATGGGAGGCACCTGAGCGAAATTTCAAGTGTTGTTGCAAAGGGTCTGAATACTTATGTAAATGTGATATTTCAGTTTTTTCTTTTTAATAAATTTACAGACATTTCTAAAATTCCGTTTTCACTTCATCATTATGAGGTACAGAGTGTAGATTAATGAGAAAAAAAATGAATTTAAACAATTGTAGTATCAGGCTGCAACATAACAAAATTGAAAAAAGTTAAGGGGGTCTGAATACTTTCCGTACCCACTGTATATAAAGGTTTTAGAGCAACATATGCTCCCCTCCAGATGACGTCTATTTCAGGGAAATACTTGTGTATTTCAGCAGGACAATGCAAAAACACATACTGCAGCTATTACAACAGTATGGCTTCGTAGTAGAAGAGTCCGGGTGCTGAATTGGCCTACCTGCAGTCCAGATCTTTCACCTATAGAGAACATTTGGCACATCATTAAACGAAAAATATATCAAAGACAACCACAAACTCTTCAACAGCTGGAAACCTATATCAGGCAAGAATGGGACCAAATTCCAACACCAAAACTCCAGAAACTCATAATCTCGATGCCCAGACGTCTTCAAACTGTTTTGAAAAGAAGAGGAGATGCTATACCATGGTAAACATGCCCCTGTCCCAACTATTTTGAGACCTGTAGCAGGCATCAAACTTGAAATTAGCTAATTTTGTACATAAAATTGTAAAATTTCTCAGTTTAAACATTTGTTATATTATCTATGTTCTATTGTGAATAAATTATTGGCTCGTGTGATTTTAAATTCTTTTAGTTTTCATTTTATTCAAATTTAAAAAAAAAGGTCCCAACATTTCCAGAATTTGGGTTGTAATAACAATACATTATGCATAATTACATGCAAGTAACGCTAAGCCAAACCCTAATCCTAACCCTAACCATAAAGTAAGTACATATAGTTAACTAATATTACTCAGCACTTAAATGTATAATTACTCTGTTACAAGGACACCTTAAAATATAGTGTATCCTAAATTTTAAGGGATATTGTACTTACATATATAATACCATAGTGATGGTATCAGGTTATCATATTCTTTATCGCATTTCTTTAAATTACATTTTGATTTCCATATTGTTAATGTGGTCCACTATACATGTAACATTACCAATGATTTTTCATATTTCAGACAGAACACAGTTTGTGAGAATATTCGTCTGACAGCTCAAAGGTGACAGACGTGCACTTATAAACACATTCTCAGCTTTACATGTTGCAGTTCCAGCTTTGACTCGTAGAGGGTGCTAATGCTACAATCATTGTGATATTGTCAAGTTGTTGTGTATGGCTAATTACAACTTACAAAGCCAGGTGTGTGTGTGTGTCTGTGTGTGTGTGTGTGTGTGTGTGTGTGTGTGTGTGTGTGTGTGTGTGTGTGTGTGTGTGTGTGTGGAAGTTTTCACACGTAGGATCTGCCTGACTAAAATCTGTCACGTGACTGGCTAAAAAGAAAGCACAATGAAGTCTATTGTTTTGAGGTGTCGACAGTTTGGAGCTTAATTATATGGCTAGGAGCCGAACGCAGAGCATGTGGCATTAAGATGATAGTGCGATATGTGTGTGTGCGTGTTCATTAACTTTTGTGTTTAAGTCTGATCCATCCATCATGAAAGGACTGTCTGGTACTAAATTCACATCAGCATTAGCCTAATAAGAGATAGCTGTCTTCATTTCAGCATTAACTGTTCCACTTTTTCTACTTATGAAATGTGGCTATAGGAGATTTACTCTTGATGGAGTGTTAATTTGTGTGTGTCTGTGCTCAGCAATTTGTGGAGTGGTTTGAGTCTAGAGTCTGTCAAGATAGTTATGTGCTCTCTCCTCATTACACGAGTCCCACTCCATTCGCAGCCCTCCTCTTGTTCTCCCATCTCCACACTTCTCTCCTCTCCTTAGTTTTTTTTTTTCCCTTCATGTAATTTCCACGTATATTTCCTCTCATCTGATGTCTCCTCATTTTCTCATTTAATATTCTCCTCTCCTCTCCTCTCCTCTCCTCTCCCCTCCTCTCCTCTCTGTCTGCCTCCAGTGATCTCATCCCACTCTGTTCCACCTTCAGCTGCTTTAAAAGTCTCTCACTCACACACAGCAGTCCAGAAAGCATGAATATTTTCATACACATGCTCATAGACTCTGTTCAAATGCAGTGCATGCTTTTCACAACTGTGTATTTGTGTGATTACATGTGTGTGTGTGTGTGTGTATTTCTGTACATATGTGGGAGGGATCGAGATCCTCAGGAAGAATGCTCTTATTCGCAGTGTAATCTCACACACAGCAGTTGCCTCCGGTTCCACAGGTGAGTGTGTTATAAAAGAAAAGTGTCCCACTGCGGAATATCCGATTTAGGAACTGCTCTGGTTATGTGCCGTCATAGTTTAAAAGATGTGTGTGTGTGTGTGTGTGTGTGTGTGTGTGTGCGTGTGTGTGCGCGCATTAAATACTGTGAGAAATGCCTTTGTTTCCCTGAAACTTTTGCATTTTTCATGGATAGGTCAGAAATATGTTTTAAATCTTTACAGAGTAAAAACCCTTTTTTGTTTGTCCGCTTCAGGCAAGCATTTTTGTTTTGATGCTTCTCTGTGTGTGTGTGTGTGTGTGTGTGTGTGTTTATCGGCATCTGCTTCAGCCCTGGGTCCCCAATGGGACGTTTTTCCTAGTTACAAATGGTTATTTGAGATAAGATTACTTACCTGTAATGTGAGTTTAATTAAAGCCCTGGTTGTTTCCTGAGGGCCGGCGGAGAATCTTTATTCAGTGGAGAGAGAGAAACAAACTCCTACCCCAGGGACTCTAAATGTCACTCAACCATTTAAAACAATACACTACTGCATCTTTCATTTTTGCCCATCATTCCATCTCATCAATCCTTATTTAATATATTTTTTTTATCTCTTAAATGAATAGTTCTGCCAAAAATGAAAATCTGCAGTATTTAATCACCATCGTGTTGTTGTGAATTCATTTCAGAAGTAGTTATTTAAGTTATTTAAGAAGTAGTTATTTTCATACTGTACAATGAAAGAACAATAACCAGAGATCGTCAAAATCAGTGAAAAGAAAGTAGTTCACAAGAATCATGCTTTATATTCTATTTCTTTGGAAAGTAGAGACCTAAATATGGAACTGAAAAATACACACACACACACACACACACACACACACACACCACACACACACACACATAATTGTTGGAATTGATAATTATTTCAAAGAAAAAGCTAATTTAAAATTAGCTAATTAGCTAAATTAAAAAAGTACAACAAAAAAAAAAAAGAAGACAGAATCAAAAATATCAACTGGGAAATCAGTAAATATTTACTTCAAAATAATCAATTCAAATTCAAAATAATCTTGAAAACAACATAATATTGTTCTCATTTTATTTATTAACTTATTGTATTTAACTTAAAAATGTATTCAACAGTTCTTGCTTTGGTATCAGAATTAATATTGAGAAACAAATATTGATCTTGACTGCTGAAATGTTGGTATTATGATAATACTATTGTGACGGACATTGACCAAGCCATGATTTAGAGAACCGTCTGGCCAAAATCTCTCTTTGTCTTTCTATCTTTCTCTCTGCCCCATCTGCTCCCACTCATCTGTCTTTTGTCATTGATTCCTTATGAAATACAGCGCTGTTTATATTCACTCAGCACCCAACATGAGCACACTGAAAGACATATTGATTTTTAAAGTGTGTGTGTGTGTGTGTGTGTGTGTGTGTGTGTGTGTGCGCGTGTGTGCGTGTGTGAGCTAAGCAGTATCTTAGGCACAATCACAACCCCCCTACTGACACCGACAAACTGGCCTTGACACACAACGTTTCCGGCAATGAGAGAATGAGAAGAAAGAATCAAGTCTGAGCTTTAAAAGACACTGATGGAAGAGGAAGGATTTGCTGCTTGTTAAAGAGGCATTTAAAGAAAAGAGTTACAGTCGGCATACCGGATATCAGACCGACGGATAGAACGAGTGAGAGAAAGGTTGTTAATGTGATGAATGCCATGTCCAGGCTACTGGGATGAAGAAGAGACACACTAGTCTGTAAGCACTTAAATAGAAATTGGCAATTTTTACATTTCTGAAATAGACTTCCTTTGTAAAAGCCAGCTGTAAATTTACATCCACTCACATTCACAAACTGAGGGACAAATCAAAATTATTATCTGTGGTAAACAACAGCATGTCACAGATGCATACTATAGACATTAGGTAATAAATAACATGACATTTTCTTTTAAGGTAGAAAAATATGTCTGTGGATGTTTAAAGCTATTGCTTTCGATCATCCCCCATTATTAATAAAAATACATTTCCAACAGAGTAGAAAAGCTGCAGTAGATATGATTCTCTCAATGAATGTTGAAGGCAAATAGGGAATATGATTTTGTGTGCAGACATGCACTTAAATTCAAATTTGTCCCTAATGTTTCCGTAATTGTAAAGGATAATGATGTGCTCTGTGACTGTATGGCTTTTATTGTTAGCATGATTAGCGTGTTAGCCTGATGTTTTCGATTTGTGTTTGAAACTCTACAAAGCGGCTGCGTCTTTCACATACTCGTTTTGCTCCATGTCAGATCTCTCTTCTCTCTTTCATCCCCTCATTGCACCCTGCCCTGTCAACGACTGGTGGTTGATGGAAACTGGAAGAAGGTTATGTAAACAAGCAACCCAGCTGCGCTATGATTGGCCCCGCATGTGGGGTAACCTCACACGATTGGCCGTCACCTCTGAACTTTTGAGAAAGTCTGTGTTGATGAGCAAAGTCAGAGAAGAACTCCGTATTTGCCGCTCGGGCTCTTTCTTTTGTCTCCCACCTCTGCTCTGGCGTTCGTATTTTCTTTTCATTTAAGTTCAATAAAGTGCCGCACGGATCCGTTCAGTCAACAAACCATGTCGCCCCCAGCCCTGGCTCTTATAGTCTCTCTGTCTCTCTGTCGGTAAAGAGCGGCTTTATACTGATCTGTTCAAAGCACACGGTGATTAATTTAAAGACAGATAGAGAGACAGACAGTGACTGACACAGACATCAAAAGACAAGTGCAGCTGAACTGACGGAGTGGATTCCAACTTCTGAATCAATGCTCAAAAAAAAAGGAAAAGAAAGAGAGAGAGTGGCCCTGTTTCACCTCCCTCAGCTTTCTTTTCTGATGTATCTGTCTTCATGAAACAAGGAGGCTGGTTTTAATCTTCTGACGGTGGTGTGAAATTATGAAACGGGTGTGTATGTGAGAGAGCGGGGGTGGCGGGGTCTTTTTGTGTTTTCTGAATGATTAGGTTTTATTGAAGCTGCTCTGGCCTGTGGAGAGATTGCCACTGCTCTTTGCGCTTATGTCTGTGCATGTGTGCAGTTCGTTTTTGGTTATTGCAAATGAATGGCTGTGATTGTAATGATTTTATGCATATACAACAGTTACTTCTGGTCCTCTAATCTGATTGGCTAAAAGATCTTTCCAGCCCTGTGATATTCTACCAGTATCACCATGGGAACCGTTTTACTGTTTATATCAGTCCACTTGCAGCATTTCTCACAGTAAGCGTCATGGTGGACGATCATATATATCAGTACAATTTTACAAATTCTACTCTTGTTGTGTCATGGAATGTTGTTTTAAGAGGTCTTTTAATTTATTTATTTATTTATTTTTTTAGCCAAGAATGTATTTGTTCAAACTTCAAATATGCAGTTTGTTAATAATGTTAATACTTTAAATTTGCTTCAATGTTTTCGGCGAGAGCAGCCTTACCTCTGCCAGATCTTCTAGAAATTTGCCGCTGGCTCTGATGCCTCTATAGTGGTTAAACATGAGATATAATTAATCTTGGGTAAATTTAACAGGCAGTTTTTGCTCTCATTAATCTATTATTTGTTCCAGAGCAAATAGTTTTGACTGAGGGCAAAGGTTCATAACTTTATTTTTTTTATATATAGCTTACACTATTAGATGATGACAAGAGACAGTCTTTTTGAGTGAGTCAGTAGCAAATACTTTTATATTGAAAGAGACTAAAACAGGGTTGTAAACAAGGACATTATTTTTACTTTCAGAAACACCTTGTAACCAGCAAATCCATTGACTAGTGTCATCATGGGAAATCCCTTTAACAGATGAAAGAATAGTTCAACAAAGATACTCAGTGGACATTCAAACTAATGTTTTATTGTGATTATGAGATTGAGCTGAAGAATAAATGCTGTATCAGATGCAGGTAGTCACACTCACGCAGTCCATCTCTCTCTCACAATACTCTACATAATACAGTAAGCTTTTAACTTCCAGCGTTACTTTGTTACTAGTACTAAAATTACATTTTCAAATTAGTAACAGAGGTTTGGGCTCAGCTGTTAAAGTGTCAACTTGAGATTTGAATCTGTGGCAGAAGGAAGTAGTTCTGCACATGTTTTAAGTCACTCAGTGGTTGTTTCTTATTTAATTACGTGCTAGTGCCATCAAACTGTTGTATAAATGTAATATCACACTTATTATAGTCATGTAATATTGCTCATTCTGCTCAATTTAATACATACTTGCTGAATAATAAATAAATAAATACATACATACATAAATACATACATATATACATACATACATACATACGTGCATACATGCATACATACATAAAATATCGACCACGAACTTTTACATGTTGTTACTGCTGGATCAGTATCAATTAAAGGCAATATAACAATAATGTATATTTATTATTCACATTACAATAATGAAAATGTGATTTGATTTCATTGCAATGTTGACAATTTAAGTTAATAACTTGTTAGTTACTTGAAAATTGTAATACAAATTTTTAATTTAAGAAATCCCAATGGTCCTACAACATCATCTAAGCAAAGTATAACTTAATTCTTATTTTGGGGTGAAATATGACCCAGATGTGTTCTTGACAGGTTTTGTCAGATTCACCCAAACAATATATCTGAACAATATATCTAACTGTCAGAGGCCAGGACTGCTTAATGTTAAAGGGTCATGAAACCCTAAAACACATTTTTTTTTTTTTTTTTTTTTTAATGTTAACATATATGTACAGGTTGCACATTAGTGAAAACAAAAATAACACTCATTATGTCTACTATTAAGGGAAAAAATGTTATTTTTTGGAATTTTGGAGCCATTTCATTCTTCCGGTTCAAAAAGAAATGAATGAATCAATGACTAAATCTAGAAGTATATAGAAATACAGAACAAAAAGCTGTAGACTGCTCTACAAATGGTATTTTAACATTCTTGTACCTTGACTGTATGTTTCTCTTTCTAATTTACTCTTGCTCTTCATTGTCTGTGATGCATTTAAACAGAGTCACCAGCAGATTCACAGTGCAAAAACAGTGAACGAGAGAGAAAATAGGGTTTTTAAGTGATTTGTGTGTCTTGCATGTACCCAAAAGTACTCAGTGACCTGAAACACTGCTCAGTGATATTTCTCTCTGATGTGACTTAACAAAATAAATATGCATCTACAAAGAAATAGAATAAAATAGAGCCAAAAAAAGAAGGGCATATCAGGACCAAGCTTTCTGTTTGGTCGTGTTCATGTGCAATAGAAACGATCCAAAAAATAAATAAAAATACTGTAAAAATTTTCACGAAAACTCACCACATTGAAGCTGTGCTGCACTGAATGGTTGTTAGGGGGTTGAAAGTTGGTTGCTAGGGTTTCTGAGCGGTTGTCATGTGGTAAGTCTTTATGATATCCTTGTCCCTAGATACATGTAACTCCAGTTTCTCAGTCAAACCACTTTTTGAGGCCACAATGTTTCAGTAATTCGCTGATGAATCAGTGCCAGGTGTCTGTACTCAAATTAAAATGCCAGGTAACAGATTAAAAGACATAAAAATTACACATAAAATTACATTTTTTTCCATGCAGCCAGCTCATTACTCTAGACAGATCTGTCTTTATGTCATCAGGCCCTCTCACAGACCGAAAAAGATGGAGAATATGCAAAGAGAGAGTCTGAACGCTCACTTTTAATGGACATTTAAAGGGTAAGTCAAAGACCTGCAGAAATTACAAGCGTTCCTGAGAGGTCGCTCCCATTGGCGTCGCTCCAGACACTAGAAAAAGCGGTTAATGAAACGAACATTAACAGTATCTCTGAAATGTTTCCTTTCAAAACACTCCATTCTGCTTGTCATTTCCTCAGCTAATACCTTTCTGAATTAAAACAGCCGAAAGGTTATCGTAATCCAATTTCAAAGACAATAGCCTTCCGGGACCCCTTGGAGCAATGCGGGAACCATCGGCGTTCGGATCAGGATTGCTTCCCGTGCTTGCCGAGTGTAGATTACAACAGAGAGGGAAATAATTATGTCTTTGCATGAGAGGGAGACAGAAATATCTCTTTGACTTATTGAAGATGGCAGTGCAGAATTTGCTTTCATATATGCAGAGAGTCTGCATCTTGAAGCAGTAAACAAGGTGGAATCTTTTTGTCCGTCTTCCCTGTCTAATGCAATATCGCAGTGGTAAACAGAAGCCGCAGTCTTTAATGAAGTCGTAGCTTTTGGTCTCAGCTGACGGAGGAGGATACGGATGCTGGTATTGTGCTGATTAAACCGCAGGCCTTGGCTGCAAAAATTAAGCCAGGTTGAAAATTCGGTTCACAGAGAGACATTTTCTCTCATCTTGCTTCTTACATATCACATCTTACGGGTACAAAACGAGTTGTATAACACAGACACGTGACATTTTTACATACAAAAGGTACATGCTGATGTATTCTTTCATTATACTCTGTTCCTTTTCTTAGTGAGCTAACTCACTGCCCACTATCTACCAAATAATTCATCGTCCATGCCTCAGAACCCCATATGTGAATGGTTTGGAAGACTACATTGACAGCTAATCCACACACCACACATGGAACATGGGAAATGAAGCTGGAACATCTAAGCATGCCATTATCTGTTAAACTAGTCATTAGCTTGTTTACTTATGCCAAATCACAGCCTGATCACCCAAATAGTTCACCCAAAAAAGAAAATTCTGTCATTAATTACTCACTCTCATGTCGTTCCATACATGAAAAGACTGACACGGAAGAGAAGAAATTGCTGAATAACAATTGCTGTTGTTATTTTTGCTTTCTTTGTATTGTAAAAAGTATTCTCGTAGCTACATAACATTGCGGTTGAACCACTGATGTCACATGGACTATTTTAATAATGTCCTTACTACCTGTCTGGGCCTTAAATTTGTCAGTTGCGTTGCTGTCTATGCAGGGTCAGAAAGCTCTTGGACTTCATCAAAAATATCTTAACTTTCTGAAGATGAACGAAGGTCTTACAGGTTTAGAACGACATGAGGGTGAGTAATAATGACAGAATTTTCATGTTTTGGTGAACTATCCCTTTAAGCTGGTATTACCAGTTGGTTGCTATTTTGTTGTTAGTCCAAGGTGATTTACCATTTTCTTCGAAGGATTCAAACGTCAAACTGAGCATTGTTAAATGGTACTAGCAACTGTGACAGCTGCTGTTGATAAGCTGCAGTAATGGTTGTACTGATTTTTTATCATTATTATTTCTATCTAACTGTTAAAACAAAACAGCATTCACAAATATGTTTGCTTTGGTCTATTTATGTACATGAAAAAAAAGTTATATGTTTGCTTTGGTCTATTTATGTACATGAAAAAAAAAGTTATATGTTTGCTTTGGTCTATTTATGTACATGAAAAAAAAATTCATAAAATCACATACTAGTAAGATATGTCAATATTTAAAAGTTTTTTTTTTTGTTTTGTTTTTTTTTTTTTAACGCTATAAAATTTTAACCAAATACTTATGAAATTTTCTCTCCCCCCCCCCCCAAAAAAAAAGGCGTCACTGGTGTGAAATGAATCGTGGGATAGCCTGGGCCGCAAAGGATCCATATATTGTATCCTGCTTGGCCCGGAAAATGAATAATGTATTTAGAGGCCTTCGTTGCACTGCTATGATTCAGTCTTCAAATGCAGCCTTCAAAGGATGCAGCCTCTGAATTGGGACACAGCCACAGTTTGAAATTAACATTTTGCTAAGCTAACAACATAATATTCTAATAAGCATAAAAAGAAATCATAGCAAAAAATGTCATTTTTATTACATTAATCTATATTGATAATTTTTCATGTGCGAAATAGCATTCAATATTTCCTTGCTTGCCTATTAGACATATTAACAGCTGTTCATTCAAATAAAACTGCTTATCTCACTGCATTTTTGCACACAATATGTGTGTTGCTGTGGACATGACTTAAATAGGCAGCTTACTAGATTTTGCTGCAGAGCAATTAGCTTCAAAAGTGGATAGTGACCAATATCTCACTCTACAGTATATGTGTGTTTGGGGCGGGTGGGGGTTTGTGTATGTGATTGTCGCTCATCAGGGTGGCAGCAGTTATGATTGTCAGCCCAGGCTAATGGGTGTCCATAGAAAAGCACAGTAATGGGCCACTGTGCCAAGGAGCAATGGATCACTTTCCTATCAAAACTAGCCTTTAGGCCTCAGCTTCAATATATCCATCAAACTGTTTGTGTGTGCGCTCGTGTGTGTTGCATCAGATGCACAATGGGAGATAATTGTGATGGTGTGGACACAGCCATGCATCAAAGTCACATGTTGGATTGATGCTCTAGACTGTAATGATCTCACATTGAAATGACAAATATGCACATTCTCTCTGTGTTTCTCTCTTTTTCTCTCTCCTTTTCTAGTAACGCGTTTTTAATGTCACTGAGGTTATCGTTTCTTCTTGTTATTTTGTTTTGATCTTTGATATCTGTAAAAAAGAGAGCATCTTTTGCATAGATGTTGTAGTTGCGACATCTACCAGCAGGGGCTAATGGGACCGTTCTATTTTATTATTTTTTTTGTTTGTTTTAAACTCACTTAATTTTTATACTTTATTATTATTATTATTATTTTTTTTTTTTTCAGAAAACCGTACTTAATATATTATGTTGTTTTGCTTCTCAAGTAAATGCATCTTGTTTTAAAGGAATAATTTGGCCAAAAATGAAAATTTGCTGAAACTCGGCAATCCATGATGTTGATAAGGTTGGTTCATCATTGAAACAGATTTGGAGAAATTGATCGTTGCGTCACTTGATCACCAATGGATTCTTTGCAGTGAATGGGTGCCGTCAGAATGAGAGTCTAAATAACTGATTAAAAACATCACAATATTCCACAGGTAACTCCAGGCAATAAGTTAACAAGTTGTGTTTATAAGAAACAAATCCATAATTAATTTTTATTTATTTATTTATTTATTTATTTATTTTCATATTCAAACCTGGCTAAATTTTTTTTTTTTTTTTTTTTTTTTTTCTCTCTGAATCAAGAGAGAAATGTGCATGTGAAGACAGTGCAGAATAATTCTAAACAAATATGTTGGTGGATTTTTGTGGATTATAGTGATGTTTTTATCAGCTGTTTGAGCTCTTATTCTGACGAGGCCCATTCACTGCAGAGGATCCATTGTTGAGCAAGTGATGTAATGCTAATTTTCTCCAAATCTGTTCCAGTGAAGAAACAAACTCATCTACATCTTAGATGGACTGAAGGTATTTTGAATAAATTGTCAGCAAATTTTCATTTTTGGGTGAACTATTTGTTTAAGAGTGTTTAGATATACATACTGAAAATTATTATTATTATTATTATTATTATTATTATTAATTTATTTTATTAGCATGTTGCTTTTCATTAGAGCTCACATACAGTACATTCAAATGCACTCATTTAAATATTAATTTTTCTATACCTTGATTCTGCATGCACATCATCACACCCACAAACCACTCTGTACAGTCTCGTCATGTTGAAAAAACAAAACAAAACAAAAAAAAAACAAACAAACAAAAAAACTTCTTTTAAAAATTATTTGTTTTACTACGCCTCCAGAACAGAAGCTTTCACTGAGTTTAAACTGAATAAATAACGCAGAATTCAAGGAACTACAAGACACAAAACTCATGTTTCCTGTAGAAATTACTCAGATATGAAAGTCTACAAACCTGAGTTTGTACTGCATTTTTGATAAGGTCACATACGCATTTTTCTCAAAGCCAAACGCAGACTGCAAGACTTATACTCGTTGCCCTTTTATGTTTTAAGTATGTGAGTAGTCTGCGACAAAAAGCACCATATCATAGCCAGCATGCAATGTGCCTTGATCTTGTAGCAGATGATCCTAGTCTGCAAGAAGTGCACCATGACGACAAAGAAAAAATAAATAAATAAATAAATAAATAAAAATTCTTTAAATAAATCCTTAAATATGCTGGGGGACAGTAGTTAGCTTAAGGTAAACCAAACTAGATGTGTTTTTGCATCCATCTGACATGATTTTCTCAATATCAAACATTTTAGTAGTCAAGTAGTTTTAGTAGTTAGTAGTTTTCAGGTTCTGATAGGTATGCCTGTATTATGTTACATAATTTGCATGTGCAACTCTCATACTAGAGTTAATTTAAAGTTGTATTGTATATGCTGCAAATTGCCTAGTCTTAAATACGTTTCATATTTTCATTAGACGTACATTTAATCTAATAATCAATCTGTAATCTATATTTGCCCCATACTGTAGAGATGGATGGATGGATGAATTTATTACTATTTATTTATGTATTTTATTCATTTATTTAGCATAAACCCATCACATCAAGTATTACCATACTGTGGATACAAATGCATACTAATTATTTAATAATTTATTTGCAGATTTCAAATCCTATTGTCTATTTTGCATATTTAAATTAAAATATATAATTTATTTATTTACTTTTTGTTTAATGCAAAAGAGCTGTTTAAAGATTTTTCAAAAATTCTCCTTTTGTGCTCCACAAAATAACAGCAAAGGGGCGAGTAAGTAGTTTCGGGTGAATTACTCCTTTAATATTTCAGCCAAAATCAACAATGATAGTTTGACTGATGTTTGCAATACCTGTTGTATTTATTACCATGTGACAGCCACATACAGCATAAAAAAGCTCACACGGCTTGAATGAAATAATTGACCTTTTTCTCTCCTCGGGCTATTCTACAGGCGTCTTGCTGAGTTATATCTTTTATTATATTCATGCCTTTGTGTGTCTTTGGCCCCGAGCAGATCTAATGATCTCCCAGATGCACCATTTCATAATCTATAACCAGCCCAGCAGAGCCCAGGTGCTTTTATTCTCCACGATTGCCCACGCTCGGCCCCAGTCAGGTGGCCCGGATTTAACCAAATGGCCTTGCCGCTGTTGTTTAGCTCTTTAAATGTTTTAAAAGACGACTGGGCTTTAAAGTGGTAGGGTGAGCAGGAAAAAGGCTGCCAATTTAAATGACGGAGAACGCAAGGGCGAATGAAACCGCTGGGTCGTGGCTTTCATCTACGGGTGCGGAACCCCGCCGCTTTAATGCCCGGCCAGAGAAAAAATGGCAATCATAAATATGGCTTTGATTTTCTTGTCAGCTGCAAAAACAAAGTTACAAGCCGAGAATATTAGGCGCCATTGATCACTGTCTGTTTGGGAACATAACAAATGATGACCTTTTTTGTGGGTCTCAGGATATAAAAGTACCGGCCTGGGCATCTTTTGCGCGGACAGGGGCGCTGGCATTAACACAAATTAGAGCCCACCGTTAAAGGCCCACATCAATTTTCAGGGAATGTGCTTTTGTCATTACTGTGGCGATGGGGTGCTGTAAAGCATGGCGAGGTGAACATGTTTGAGCCGGGGGAGGCTAGGAAAGCAGACCATTAAATACCTTGATTTACGTTCTCTCTCTCACATACACACACACACTGTTAGCCGTAGTGATCACGGTCTCATTATTGACTACACAAACCTACACACGCCGTCATTTTCCTCTGAATGTCTGCATAAGCTGCTATGTTCTTCTATAATTGCTCTTTGCTGAGTTCTACACTTAGAAAGTAGACCGTTCCTGTGGGTATACGTATATCAGAAAGGCACATCTCTTCAGGAACATTATGCAACCTTGGCCTTTTTCAATGCAGGATGTGTTTTTTAATGTAAGTGAATAACATAAGTACACTAAGCGTAATGGTCTTGTAGTGAATATGTGAATCTGAGTCACGGCGGTAGCCTTAAAGCAGTTGCTCTGGCGTGTAAACGTCATAACGCTTTGATTGCAATACACGTTTGACTAATCATGTCTTCCTCTGCAGATGAATGGAGAAGATGAGATAAAAAAAAGTGAGTCATGGTGTCTTATTATGACATTAAAAATTTCCAGAACGACCCTTGCTTCTTATGGACTCCGAAATGACAATATTGTCACCATTTATTCACATTCCAAACATATGCGCATGGAAAAATGTATACAGGCTTTGCGTTTAAAATGTCTATCAGTGAAAAATGAACAGGTCCTATAAGTATCTTGCCAATATTACTCAAAAAACAAAGCAAAACATACAATTCTAGCTTAATCTGTTCACACTTTAGTTTAGGGACCAATTGTTAAGGTCCTTGCACACTTCGTCTGTAATTTTCGTATGTGTTTTTTTTTTTTTTTTTTTTTTTTTTTTTTTTTGTATTCGTCATCCTTTCCTATCAAAATGCTTGCTATAGATGCGAAAACGCCGAAAATCTAACCTGGTCCTATTTTTTTTTAATTTATTTTTTTTTACAATAGACGAAAGTTTCAGAGGCAGTGTGTAAATATGATAGACACAACGTGAGGTCGTATTTATTTTTTAATGTGCAAAAATTACAGATGAGAATTTCGGACTCAGTGTGCAAAGACTGTTTCTATTAACAATGCTTTTGCCTCAGTAAATTCCTAATTTGCTGCTCATTAATAGTTAATAGGGTAGTTAATTTTAGGTTGAGGGACCTAAAATATGGTCATGCAGAATAAGGCATTAATATGTGCTTGATAAATACTTATAAATAGCTAATATGTTAATAAGATGCATATTAAGCAACTAATTAATGAAAATTGGTACCTTAAATACTAACACCTTACAATGTGCTCCATTAGTTGACATTAGTTAATGTTACTTATTATAATATTTGGTATAGTGTTTATTAAATTAAAAAGTTAATGTTAGTTAATAAAAATACAATTATCCAATGTTAGTTCATATTAGCTCAGATCTATTAAAAATATTAACAACTTTGATTTTGGCAATGTATTAGTAAAAGCTGAAATTAGATTTAACTAAGATTAATAAATGCTTTATAAGTATATTACATTGCTCATTAACTAATACACTTAACTAATTCTAGCTTGATCTCATTGGTATTTGTAAGTAGTGTTTCCATTTTTCAATGTTTACATGGTAACACTTTAATAATATCCATTAGTTAACCTTAGTTCCCTTTCAGTCGGTCACTCCGAGTCACGTTGGTGACTGACAAATTGGGATCTCGATTAGAGAGACCAATCCACTTCGAATGTAACTAAACGAGCCAATGCACATTGGCATGCGATGATTGCATCCAGCTGCCTCTGATCACAGCGTGAGTATAAGTAGGCAGCAGGTCCGGCACATATTCAGCTTTTTGCTTCAGAGCCGAGTGGTTTCTTCGTTCTGTTCCTGACCTGACTGCTACGAGTGATTCTCGGATCGAGTCAAGCATGCTCTTCTGGCAGTAGCCGGACTGGTCTAACGGTGATGGTGAGAAATTCCCCTTCGAGGAACCAACCTTCAAGGGCTCCTCCTTCTACCGGCACTTTGCAGCCAGTGGAGCTGCCGAGGGAACAGGCTGGACCCTCTCGTGGGGTACCACTTGTATCCTTCGGTGCTCCCCCCGATGATCAGATGTCAATCGCTGCATCGGAGGGTGAGCGAGACCTTTCTGGAGATGATGATCCGGCAGCGCTGCCGCCTTCTGGGCAGCCAGCAATACCGAATATGGATCTGGAAATGGTGGCTATGCTTGCCCGGGCCACCGAGAGGGTCAGGCTCGAGTGGAAGCCTCCACCGCGTCCCGAACCCTCGAGGTTGCACGATTGGTTTCTCGGGGTGGCTCATGCTGGTTCTCAGGGCCCCACCCTGGTGCTTTTCTTCCCGGAGGTGCATGATGAGCTCACTGGGTCGTGGACGGCACCTTTCACTGCCCGAAACCGCCCCAGTGACTCATCCTCCCTCACCACCCTTGACGGTTGGGCAGCGCGGGGGTATACGGAAATCCTGCCGGTGGAGCGGTCGGTTGTGATGCAATTATGTCCAAATACCACTGCCACCCTCCCGGGCCTGTAGGTACTCATCGGCCCTGACCGGCAGTGCTTATGCGGCCTGTGGGGAAGCTGCCTCCACCCTACATGCTATGGCGTTGTTGCAGGTTCATCAGGCCAAGGCACTGAAGGACCTTCACGAGGGTGGTCACGACCTAGAAGTTCTCAAAGCGCTTTGTACCGCTACTGACCTCGCGCTACGAGAGACGAAGGTCACTGTGCGGTCTCTGGGCCATGCGATGTCCATTATGGTGGTCCAGGAACGCCATCTCTGGCTGTGTCTGGCCGACATGAGGGAGACTGACAAGATGCGGTTCTTGAATGCCCCTGTGTCCCAGACCGGCCTCTTTGGCAATGCAGTGGAGAACTTCGCCCAGCAGTTCTCTGCTGTACAGAAGCAGACTGAGGCCATCAAACACATCCTGCCCCAGTGTGCAGCTGCTGCCTCCACCCGGCCACCGGCAGCAGCGCCTCAGTCTTCTCATCACCGAGGGCGGCCCCCTGCTGCCGGCCCCACTCCCGGGCAGCCTCCAGCAAAGCAGCGCCGTGGAGCAGGTCGCAGGGCGCCCGCCCCACCCTTCCAGGCTCCCACCAAACCTGGTGGCAAGCGGAGGAGCAACAGGCCCTGAGACGGGCGACCCGGAAATGGAGGAGGATGGTCTTCGGGAGATCGCACCACTCCCTCCCCCGGAGGAGGGCCGGGCAGAGAATCTTTAGTTTCTTTTTTCCCTGCCTGACAAAAGAGCAATTTCCTCTATCTCTGGGTCCCCAGAGGGACAAACCAGTCTTCACACTCACGCTCCTCCTTCAGGGAACGAGGGTTACATACGTAACCGAGATGTTAATGCCAGTGAGTTAACATTTACAATGAGGAAATGGAAACTTATTGTAAAGTGTAAACATTTAAATATGCACTGAAATATGGATGTATTGACAGCAATGAAGCCATGAAAGTGCACATGCACAGCTTTAGAAATGATAAAATCATTTGAATCAAACTGAATCTTGTTGGTTAAAAATATATATCAAATCAACCTGCTTTTTTTATGAATTCAACATTCTGTAGAACATTTGTACTGAATATCTCTAAAATACATACATAAAATGCTTACGTTTTAGACATTATTATGTTAATAATATACATCTATGAAAATGAACAAAGTCTATGTGTGCTAGAAGCACACTTTATTTACAAATTATATATGATTGCTTTATCTTGGAAAATTCAATAATTAGTTCTTCCTCGAAAGCCTTCATTGTATCATTCGGATGTCTTGTAGACACAATTTTTCTAGGCAAACTAGAAAAAAAAACAAAAAAAAAACTCTATGCCCTTACGCCCGGAAGTTGCGTAAAACCAGTGGGCGAATGAAAGACCTGGGACTTTTTCATAGAATTTTTAGAAAAAGGAATAAATGGTTCTGGCTCTGCTGTGTTTGATTCCACTGACCAGTTTTCCAGGGGAGTAATTGTGTTCGCTGCCACACTTTTTCACAGTTTTAGTAATAAGAGGAAATGGTTTGTCAGAAGTAGCCCTCTAAACATGTCCTAAAAGACATTTGCAGTGGCGTTTGCCCTGCAGTCTTCTGTTATTATTTCTTAAGTCTATGTGAAAACCCCCTGGAGTAAAGAAGAGGGCATGTGGTTTCCATATCAGATCCTCTTTTTCTCCTGGTGAAGGTATCAGGAGGTTTCAGCTGGGTCTAATTCACCCACGCAAACCAATGAGTCAGATTCCACTCAGACTCCCCTTGCTAGAACAGGCATAATGGAGCTTGTTTACTCTTCTTTATCGGCCTTCTTGCTTGTGTAATCGTCTGTGTTGTTGTGCACTTTTGTCACCCATAACCCAACAGATTCTATAACCTCATTTACATTTGGAGCTCTGAGATATAATATACCTCTATAGTTCACAGAATGTGCTGGATAAATACAACTTCTACTCTATCACTGACATCTGTGTCATGTCGGCTACCACAGAAAAATGTGTTAAAGTGCTTAGAATGAAAGTCTATGGGGAAATGACAGCAAGAACTGATTGAAAATAATTTAATTGCATAGTTTTGTTGTAGTTACCCTGTCAGTGTTCTTATTGTTAACTAAAATGGGGAAAAAGTCATTTTCTTTAATTGGAATAAAGCTAAAATAAAGTTATAGAAAAATATAAGATTAAATGAAAAAAAAAAAAATCAAGTCAAGTACTAAAATTACAAAAAAAAAAATAAAAATAAAAAATACAAAAAAAAAATCAATCCAGAAAAATAAGAAATAACAGTACCAAGAAAATTATTAAAACTTCCACTAAAATTAAAATGAAGACTAAAAATATAAAAATATGTTTAAATAACAAAATTAAATAACACACCCAAATAACACTGAGTGTCCATGTTTATGTGAATGAAACGTATTGTTGACATTTTTGGAGCATTCTATAGTATAAAAAAAAAAATAAAAAAAAAGATTTAATGTATATTTTTTAAAATATTTTTTTTTTAACAAACTGCATTATAATATAATTTTATAATGATAGAATCCTACTATAATTTGAATTAATGACTTATATGTATACAGATAATTGATTTTTATAAAGGTCTTACATGAATAAATATTTTTCCTACACTTTTATACAGTAATTCTTCTATGAATGAAAATAAATTCATTTCACTTGAGCTTAAAAATATAATAAGTTCAGCTTTGAAACTTCAATTGATACAAACTATATGACCATTTTATAATGCTTCTTTATTATACATGCAGACTACATGGAGTTTTGTACACCAAAATGATTTATTTATAATAATATTCCCCCATGTGCCATCATTTGGCCAAACAGATCCCGCCATTGGTTGTCCCAATGTTGGTGTGTTGGACTGGTGAGAATGCTCAAACAAACAGCAAAGCAATGTTTTGTTGGTACCACAGACCACATAATTCACACCTTTCAAGTAAAATTAACCCACAGATGTCTTATAGTTGTCTCTGCATATTATGCTGAGCTAGGAGAAAGTATTTTAACATTGAAAAAATATGCACAAAATATGCACATCTCCATCCATCTACATCACATCTCCAACTTTCACCGCTGTTTTAGCGTTCACACGGATTATGAATGTTATGCTCTGTGGAGCATATGATATTTTGGAGTGTCTGGTATGGCCCCTAGTGCTCAGTGAACTCAGAGATGGGTCAAAATGTCCAGTCATGTCCACCTCACCATGGTAACTGTGGAGAAAGCTTCAACCTTGCCATAGCAACCCTGAGATGCAACGGTTCACCTGCCGCAATTGTCACCACAACAAAAAAACAAAAACATAAACGCATGAGTAACTGAATAACCGGGAGTGTGTGACAGAGTGTTATTTACACATCTGTTGCTCAGCCAAGAGTTACTGTGTAAATGTTGTGCTGTGATTTAGTGTTCCTGATGTAGTGACAACTCAACTCTCAGTTTTCATAAATGTTGTTTTGTCATTCACCTTTAACCTCTGACCTGATGCAATAAAACATCAGCACCATCTCTCAATGGGCGCAGATAGTGGACTTACCAGGGGATTCAGCCATCTTAATTGAGATTCTAAGTCACATAGGGAGCATGTTTAGTCCATAAAGCAATGCAAGCAGAACATATGTACATTTAGTGCTTTAAAGGAAGTAGATAGCTGTTAGAAAGACAACACATAACAAACCATTTTTTTTTATTTCTCATTAAAAATCACAAAAGATATTCTATCACTAAATTTCAGGGTTTCAAGGATGGCAAATTGTATACTAACAAATTAGTAAGTAAATAAATAAATACTATTGGTTTAATAATATATTTATATAAATCCATGAATGCATTATGTATATTGAAATATATGAAAGATTGGTTTAAAATAATTACTTAATATAAATTTAGTAATTTAAAATTTAGTTATGTGTAATTACAATTACATTTACTGTAATTCTGAAATCTGGGTAGTAGTAATAATAATAATAATAATAATAATCTTACTTGTGGGATAAAACTCAATTTAATTAATATGTAAAAATTCATTTTCAAAATTATTTTCTAGCGGTGCAATACTCTAGTGACAACAGATCTCCAAGCATTTCACAGCTTGTATTACTCTGCTTGCAGTATTTCTCACAGAGAGTGTCATGGCGGATGCTCAAATCCACTAAAATTGTATAAATAATAGCCTACTGTTTTTGTGTCATGGAACGTAGTTTGAAGTTTGTAGTTTGTTTGTTTTTTTTTTTTGTTTGTTTTTTCGTTTTTTAAGGAGAGAATAAAGTTGTTAGACTTTTAGTTGTTTAGAAGAGTTCTTCAGCTAATGTCTATTTAAAAATTTGCTTCAACGTTTTCGGAGCTCCAGGGAGTCAGCAGTCGTTCAACGCTCATGAACCGGCTGAGAGCAGCCTCAACTCAGTCAGTTCTTCTGGAATTTGCTGCTGGCTCTGATGTCTCTATAGTGGTTAAAATGCCCCTATTATGGATTTTTGAAAATTACCTTTCGTGCAGTGTGAAGCGAGGCCTGCTCTGATTGGCCAGCTATCCAGTGCTTTGTGATTGGCCGAACACCTCAAGCGTGTGACGAAAATGTTACACCCCTTACCATGTTGTGATGCCATTTCCCGGTGCGATGAGACTAAAACAATAAAACCCATTATAAACGAGGCTTTTGTTGCATTTAGTGAGGATATAATTACTGATTATAATGACTCATACAGTCTTTTTTTACACGTTGCGCCATGCCACACCGAGTAAACATAACACCATGTCTGCATTTGTGTTTGTAGAAACGCCAAATATCGAAACATACTTACAGGCTGTGAGTCAGAAGCACCAGACTGTCCTTGTGACGTTGGAATTGCCCCACTTTATAGTGTTCACAGCCATTTATAGTGTTCACATTGTAGGCTATTCTCTCCCAGGTTCAGTAAATAGGCCTCCTTAAAATGTGCTGCACACACTCGGATATTTGCGTTGTACTGTTCTGGAACACTGATTTCTAGTTGTGTACTCATTTGGAAGGCCAAAGAAAGTACTTTCGCTTTCACAACGAAACACACAGCATCTCCACGACATGGCGGCGGCAACAACAATACTACAGCAAGAATAAAAGCTACGCCTTTTTTCTTTGCGTGTATGTTTGGGCGGTGTTATGCAAATCTTCCCACACCGTGGCATTGACGTGGGGGTGTTTTTGAATGAGCCGTTTTAGGAAGGTGTGGCAGAGTTATAACTTTTATAAAGAATACCTCTTTGGGTTTGAGACTTTAATCTTTGCAACTTTACAGATCTTATATATGCACAAACAGCTTGTAACACTCCAAAGAAAAAGGAAAACATGAAATCGCATCATATGACCCCTTTAATGTTGTGGTGATTTTAGTTTGCCACATTGATTTTAGTGATTTTTAGACTTTTATATTGAAAGAAACTTAAACAGGGTTGTAAACAAGGAAGTTATTTTTTTCTTTCAACAACAGCTTGTAAAATGCAGCCAACAAATGCACTGAGCAGCGCTGTCATCAGGAATCACCCTTAACAGATGAAAGGATAGTATGACAAAAATATCACTTTCCTGAGCGGACATTCAAACTAATGTTTTATTGTGAATATGAAATCGAGCCAAAGAATGAATGCTGTATCAGATGCAGGCAATCACACTCTCTCATTCCATCTCTCTCTCATAAGACTTGACTCTACATAATACAGTGAGCTTTTAATACAGCCTAGAATAAGCTTTTGAAGAAGCAACTCAACGTTCTTTTGTTACTAGTTGTAAAGTGTTTTTTTTTTTTTTTTTTTTTTTTTTTTTTTAATTAGCAATGGAGGCTTGGGCTCAGCTGTTAAACGGGCAAACTGAGATATGACTCCGTGAGGGTTCTTACAGGGTTTTTAAAGTTACTCTGTTGTTGTTTCTTTTTTTATTTTTTTTATTTACACACTTGTGCCGTCAAACTGTTGTATAATCACAATATCACACTCGTAGTTGTATGATATTGTCAGGATTGAACCCGTTTTGTCATGTGTGTCAGTTCCTGATTTGCCTTATTTGGTCATCTTCCTGTCCTTGTTTAGTTTGATCATTAGTTGATTCCCTGCACCTGTCTGTCCCTCGTTATCCAATGTTTTTAAGGCCCAGTCTGTTCAGTTTGTGTTTGTCGGGTCTACTTGGTTACTACGTGTGTTGCTCAAGCTCCTGTTGTGATTATCTCCCAGTGTTTCCTTGATTAAAGACTGTTAAACGTTTCCTCGACTCCTGCGTTCTCCCTGCAGCAGCATACGTGACAGAAGACCCGACCGCAACAGTTACCTCCGTGTGTCTACCCTCCGTTTTTTCTCAGTGTTTTTGTTTCCGTTGTGTTTTCCCCGTGGATCCCCTCCTTCGCCCGGAATACCTTCTCCTCCTGCTGGAGCAGGGGACCACACCAGACTATTCCTGGTCCTTGCAAGCCTCACCACCTACCCGGACGACGCACTCTGTGCATTCTATGACGCCAGTTTGAACATCGTGTGCAGAGCGACGTAGTCCGAGGATGGTTCTCAAGCGAATTTTGCCTGAGGGTGAGCTGAGTATGGCACGGCGACTGTGTCACACCAAAGAGGAGAGGGCTCCTGTTCCAGAGTTAAGCCCAGAAAGGGCTCCTGTTCCAGAGTTAAGCCCAGAGAGGGCTCACGTTCTAGAATTAAGCCCAGAGAGGGCTCACGTTCCAGAGTTAAGCCCAGAGAAGGCTCCCGTTCCTGAGTTAAGCCCAGAGAGGGCTCCCCTTCCAGTGTTAAGGCCAGAGACGGCTCCCCTTCTAGTGTTAAGCCCAGAGAGGGCTCCCGTTCCAGATTTAAGCCTAGAGAAGGCTCCCGTTCCTGAGTTCAGGCCTGAAAGTCCGGAGGCTCACAAATGCCCACCCTCCTACCCACTCCTGCCTCCTCCTCCGCTGTTGTCTGGAAGCCCCTCTGCTCGCCTTCAGCCCACCATCAATGCGGTGCGAGCTCCGCGGGACTGCCATCCTCCAGCGTCGCTGTGGTTGGAGTATCCCTTGACTCCACCTCCAGCCTCTAAGATACGGACTCTGCTTCGACCCGTTGACCCGTCAGCTCCACCATGGCTCCTAACTCCCTCCTCTCCGCTATGGCCCATCTGTGCACTGGCTCCACCGGGCTCCCTCGTCCCTCCAGCTATGCCTTGGTCTGTAGTCGACCATCCTGCACCTCGGGACTCCACTCCTCTGGCTGCGCCTCATTCCTCAGTCCTCTGTCTCTCTGGCTCCACTGCGGCCATCTGGATCCCCGTCTCTGCCTCGGTCTCCGGCAGCCATCTACTCCTCCTTGGTCCCCCGGATCCTCCCCGTCGCCCTGGCTCATCGGCTCGCCGTCTCCGCCTCCGGCTCCTCCTCCACCTGCTCCGCTGGCACTGGTCGGCCCCCTGGAGTCAGCGGCCATTCCTCCTCCATGACTCCTCCCTCCATCGGCTCCACCATGGACCGTCATCATGGCTGTGGCCTGGGTCCTGCTGTGCTCCTCCTGTTCTGGCTCCCTCCTGTCGTCTCCCTGGCTCCTTCCTCTTTCGTCGCCTCCCTGGTATCTGCCCATCGTCCTCCTCGCGGATATCCGTCCTCCTCCTGAGCCTCCTCCCAAGCTCCCACCTATGCCTCCCTCTCTTGTTGTCTACGGTGCAAGGACGCACCTTCCGGGAGGGGGCAAAATGTCAGGGTTGGACCCGTTTTGCCATGTGTTTCTGTTCCTGTTTTGCCTTATTTGGTCACCTTCCTTTCCTTGTTTAGTTTGATCATTAGTTGATCCCCCGCACCTGTCCCTCGTTATCCAGTGTTTTTAAGCCCCAGTCTGTTCAGTTTTAGTTTGTCGGGTCTATTTGGTTACTACGTGTGTTGCTCATGCTCCTGTTATGATTATTCCCAGTGTTTCCTTAATTAAAGACTGTTAAATGTTTCCTCGACTCCTGCGTTCTCCCTGCATCAGCGTACCGTGACAGATATACAGAATATATACATAGGAAAGGTACTACATGTCCTAATAACCTAATAATAGCGATGCTCGCTTTAGCAAACTCAGCTAATTATGTGTTTCATTTATGAAGAAACATTTTTTTCTTGTAAGCCTACATTATGCTTTCTTTATATTACAGCATGTATGTTACAGTGTTCTTAGATTTCAGGTTTTACTTTCTGTTCCTGCATCTGTAAATGTGTGTGAATGCTGTGAGGGTTCTTCCTTGGCACCATTTAACAGTGAAACTGATCTGAGAAGAGCATCTGGGGCATTATCAGAGAGATCTGTTCTGCATCCTGGTCCCAGAACAGTGTTTGGGGGCCTTTCAGAGATCTGGGGCCCCTGGAGAGACTCATCTCAGAATGGTTCCTCTCTCTCTCCATATGCCCACTACAGAATGATCCAACACACTTTTTAAAGAGACATAAAAAAGTATGTGAGAGAGAAAGAGAGACAAAAAAAAAAAAAAAAATGAAAGGGAAAGGGAAAAAGAATGCTATGGAGTTTACAGTTTGAGGACATTGAGAAGTCTTTTTGAAATCGTATCTGTTGGCCGGCAAAACGTTTGTGAAAGCCGAGTTTGTTTTGTGAATTAGGACGAATAAGTGGGTAAAGTACACTGCTTTTCTCAGTACACAGATGGTACGTGCTCGCGGGGTAATGGCACATGGCATGTGTAAGTGTGTGTGAGATAGTGATGAACATAGATTTGGCTCTATCAGGGTCGGCCGCATTCCAATCTCCGTGGAGACCCTAGAGCAATGACATCATTAGTGGGGGTGGTTCTAACACATTATATTTAAATGCAGACGTGCTAATTGGCTTGGCAGTAGCTTCAGTCATTTCTCTATTCCAGCCCCCTGTGACCGCCAAACTATTCCGACATCAGTGTTAACCACCTACACATGATGGCGCGTACCTCTCTTTCTCATTCTACCTTTAATACACCGACGGCAGGCGCACCTCCAGAGAGCTGGCAGATGTTTTCACCTGGTTTCCTGTTTGTTAATGTGTAGAGAAGATTTTGCTTTATATAGCATATCTTCTCAACATGGAGGGAGAAAAAAAGTCTGCCGCTGTTTTCTGATGCAGGTCAAAATGGGATGTCATGGGCAGTTTGTGTGGATGGACAGCCGGATCGGGTATTATGTGTCCCTTAGGGGTCATGGGCTCTGTCATAGGGGTCCGGATAATCCGTGCATGCAGGAGGCAGAAGATGGGAGCAGGTGGGGGTCGTTGTGCAGATGGGAAAAGGGATAATAATCCATCTTGGAGGTTTTAGGACATGGCTATTGATGTGTCTCTGACACTAATTCCTGAGATGGAAAGACTAACTCAAGGAAAATTAAGTATTGAAACCACCACTACATGTGAGGGGAAAAAAGATAGTGGGGTAAAGCAATGTGTAAAATGAAAGTTATCTAAGGCAATGCTTTTAAAATATCAAGGACCCCCAAATGTCAGGACCTTCCTAAAATATAAATATTTGCATTTATATTGTGTTTAAAAAAAAAAAAAAAAAACTAATAAATAAATAAAAAAGAAAGAAAGAAAGAAAGTGCAATAAAGACTTTTTTGGCTGAATTAAATAATTCCCTTTTATAATGCTTTTTTTATTATGAAATATTATAGGAAATTGTATGGTACACTTTATTTTGCGGTGAAGTTGTTAAAGTGTAATTACACAAATATGCTTAAATATACAAATAGTAATATGCAAAATGCAATGCAAAGGTTAGGGTTTGGTTTAGCGTTAGTTACTTGCATAATTATGCAATTTACTGTTATTACTATAAAGTACATGTAACATGTAACTATGCCACCTTAACATAAAGTGTTACCAAATATTGATTTTGAAATAAGTGTATGTATATATTTCCAATTTCCTTTATATCGATTTTCACATTAAATATTATTTCAGAGCAGTTGTAGTTTATTTTGACAGCCCTAAAAATTATTAATAATAATAATAATAATAATAATAATAAATTCTTGATTACACTTTATTTTGTGTTCTTGTTACAGTGGAATTATACATTTAAGTAATATTAATTAACTACATGTACTTACTATATGGTTAGGGTTAGGATTAGGGTTTGGGTTAGGGGTACTTGAATGTAATTATGCATAATTTATTGTTATTATAATAGCAAGTACATGTAACATGTAACAAGGACACATTAAAATAAAGTGTTACCAAATTATCTTTCAGATTTAAAATGGAGCCCCTGGAACCTGCTTGTAGTGTGCCGGAACGGAACAACTAGCTGTTAATGCAGTTACGTCACTCTCTCTTGAATATGGACAACCGGTCAAAGGTGTGATCACGGAATTTCACAGAAATAGAGGTATGTGTTTTACCGTGGAATTTTCTTACCTGTTTGTCAAACACAAATGTTTTACAATCTATGTTTCTTGAATAGAGTCACGTTGATACTTCAGAAGTCGCTATTCCAAGGCCCTAAGTTGAAATTTCATGCCTTAAGTAAATTTTAAAGGTTATCTTAATTTCATAATAATGCAATTACACCCAAAACAAGCAGGTAAGCAAGTAAAAGTATGACCAAACCCACAACTAATGCATTAACATTGATAAAGGTCAGCAGAAGCATATGGTGTCTTATCCACAGCCTTGCAACCCACCCCAAAGCATGTCTCAAGACCACAGACCTCCTTTAGTACCCTTTCTCCATGCTATCCCGACTAACCCTGAAGCTCGACCCATCTGTGGATCTCCCTGCCAGGCCATAGCAAAACCCAGAACCCCCTGGCACTACCAGGTGGCACCCAATATGGCAGCCTCCTCCAGCCCACCCATTTGAGCCTCTGGGAATTCAGGCCACAATACTGAGAATGGCATATATCAGCAATCACATCAAGGTCCCAGTTTTGGCTTGTAATTGATACTTGGGTAACCGTAAGTGGGGGTTTCAAATGAGTTCAGACTATTTTTGGTGGTTACCGTTTTTATTTTGTTGCTTGATTGGTTCTCTGACATTTTTTGCTGAAAGCATGCAAGCAAGAAACAGCCACTATAATGCTATTTTTCAGAACAATATCCACAATTCTTGTCGCCCCCACTCTGTTCGCATTTTAATTGCGTCAAAGCATTCTTTCTGTTTCTTTCTCCCTCGCACATCTTAAAAAAAAAAAAAACATGTCTGTGTGAGGGTGTTGATTAGGAAGGGAAAAATACAACATGTAGGATTTTATGCTAATTAGCCTTTAAACCTTGCTCACGTCAGCAAGAGTTCGTAATTAGCACGTTCGGAGGGAAGTGGTGAAAAGCTTGGACGGCAAGATTGGCTCATCTGAATGAAATTAGCAATGTGAAAATCAAGACGTTTAAATTTTTCCTCCTACCCACACCTGTTTGCTGTGGACAGGAGATATTTTTCCCACTCGACTGAAAGCTCACAGAACCCTTGGAGGGCTCAACATGGGGCTGTTCTCACAGCTTTCTGCTTGTTTCTTCAACACACCCTCCATATTTTCTTCTTGGTTTGCATGGAGGAAAAGGCACTGACTGATGTATTTCATGCTAAGACATTTTTGTTCCAGTGTTGCAAATTGTACTTAGCAGCTAATTAGCTACCAGCAAGTATGAGGTGCACATGCACACTTAGTATCTTGACGTCAAATTTGACTTGTTGGTTCAAACATTTCCCTCATGCAAGCAAAGAGTTTTGTGACTAAGTCACTGACGCATACAATTAACAATGTCAGTGTCAGTTAGCAAACTGTACTTAGCTGCTAATCGTTAACTGTGTGCAGCCATAATGTGTATTGTTACATTCAGTTTATTAATGTCAGCTTTGACATGTTGGTTTGAGAATCTCTTTAAATGAGCAAAGATTTTTCCTTATATAAGCAAAGTTATTTTTATTGGAACTTTGAGAAATGTACTTGGTAGTTGTTGGTTGGTCATGATGCACCATGATGTAATTGCACTTTACGTGTATTGACATTAAATTAATTTTTTATTTTTTATTTTTTTTAATTGGAATATACTCTTACTTAAAAAAAGAAAAAGAAAGAAAGAAAGAAAGAAAGAAAGAAAGAGAAAACTACTAGGCAATTTTTGTTGCGGTGTTATTAACTGTATCTAGCAGCGAATCGCTAGCCATCTGCAACCATTGTGTAAAATATGACCCTCAGGGCTGCGAATTGAAAACAAATAAAAAATTAAAAACGCAAGATCTAGTGAGGCTTTTTTTTTTTTTAAGTTCTGTCATGCGCAAGACACTGTAAAAGACACAAAACACCAGCACAAAGGTCAAAGGCGTCCATCTAGCGCATGTTTATATTAAAAAAAAAAAAAAAAAAAGCAGTACAGTAGAATGCAGAAATTCATTTTGTGTGAACAACATCTTAATCTTTTCTTCTTGGTTTGAACATTCCCCTACAAGTAAAGACTTTTGTGGTTGACAGATTAAAGAATTTCATGCTAGGTAATTTTTTCATGCTAGGTCAATGTAATAAGTAATGTTACGAAATGTACTTAGTAGCTAGTTATCAGTCTGAACTCATGTGCAGTTTTATATTCATTAACTTGATGTCAAAAATGTGGCTTCTTGAGTCAATCATTCTTTTACAAGGGAATATTTTTTGTGATTGATTGATTAATAGGTTTCATGTTAGGTCATTGTTATGGGCCTGTTGCGAATTTAGCAGCTAATTATTACGTAATCTGCAACTATAGACTTTACTGGTAAATTACTGTTAAGAGCTCATGTGTGAACAGGACCTTTTCAAAAATACCGGTAAATTCGTTCCGGCAATTTTACCGGTATGAGAATTTATAACATTACCAGTAAATTGCTGGAATTCCGCTGTCTGCGAACGCAGAATGAAAATTACCAGTATGAGCGTGTATGAGTTCAGAACGCGCTGACATAAGATTTCTACTCCAGGCCAATCTAAAGCCATTGAAATTCAAACTTCAACGTCTCTGGGCCAATCATAACATTCTGACGCAGATGACGTATTTACTCCACACTGTGTAGTTTGGTTTGAAGTTGTGTAATATGATGTCTCTGGGCCAAAAGAAGCTGCGTGAATGTGAACGTTTGACACAAAAATTAAAACATCAACAAAAACACTGACCACGTATCCCCCTCTGTGTTTACAAGCACAACCTCGGGAGGCACAGCCATTTAGAGGTCATTTTCGTTCAATGATGTCACAAAATTTACTGGTAATTGGTGCTTTACAATAAAAAAAGACAGAAAAGTAGTTACCTGTGTGAATGGCGCATTTTTGTATTTACCGGTAAAGTCGGTTTAGTAATTTCACGGCAATTTACTGGTATTACAGTGTTGAAAAGGGCTAACGACTTGCATTTTCACAATCCGTATCTTGTCATGATTAAACATCTTGTTTCAAATATTCTTTTCATATTGTGAATATATTTGGGATTGAATCAATATTTCATGCTTGGCCAGTTGTGTAGCTGTGCAGGAAACTGTACTTAGCAGCCAGTTGTTAGCCATCTGCAGATATAATGTAGCTTACAATCTCACGTTCAGTATCTTGACGTCAAATTCAACATCTTTGTTTGAACATTCTATTCATATGGTGAAGATATTTGGGATTGAGTGAATATTTTATGCTTAGCCTTTTTGTTTCTGTGCTGCAGACTGTACTCAGCAGCTACTGTTAGCCATCTATCGATGTAATGTAGCCTACATTTTCACATTCAGTATCTTGATGTCAAATTTGACTTAGTTCCAACTTTCTCCACATGCAAGTGAAGTTTTTTTTGTTTGTTTGTTTTTTTCTGATTAACTGATTAAAGAGTTCCATGTTCTATTTTTTTCACCATGTGCTAAAGTGGCTAATTGTTAGCCATCTGCAACAATGACGTGTGTTCTCACGTTCTGTATCATGACGTCAAGCCTGACTTCTTGTTTTGAACATTCTCTTACAAGTGAAGATATCTGTGATTGAGTGAAGTATTGCATTCTAGGCTACATTTGTTGTCGTGTTGTAAGCTAGTTAGCAGCTATTCATTAGCTATCGCTTCTCAGTATCCTCAATATCTTAACGTCAAACAGCTTCTTGTTTCAGACATTCTCCTCAAACAAGATTTTCCAGGCATCTCATCACCAAGAATCTACACAATTTCACCTTTTTTTTCTCCCCCATCCCAGGCTTGTGCTGTGTCTTGTCCTCTTGTCGGATGTGAAGTGTCCACTCTGTCTCCAAGAGAACTGTGGTTAGGTGGAGTGTAGTCGGTGCCCAAGAGATTTACAGTGTGGGCGAATGACGACTGTGGAGAGTATCTGAACTCAATTTGAGTGAATTTTCTCTCTCTGTCTCCCCATCTCGCTCTCATTTTTTCTTTTTTTTTTCAGATTGTTCTCTTTGTCCCCAGAGGAACCTAATGTAGGATATTTTACCGAACAGAATTGTGGGTTCCCGTAGGGCCGGTCTGACAGTACACCCAGACAGGTGCAAATTAAAGAGGGAAGGACAATAGCAGAGGTGAGAGAAAGAGAAAAGGAGAGAGACAGTGGCAGCCTCAATAAAGCATATGGAAAAAAAGATCCACGTATTCCAATGCATCTAGTTATTGCTGAAGACATTTCGTTCTGTGCTGTAGTTTCGTTCCTTTTTGTTAAATTTTACTGCGCTCATTTGCAACGCTGTAGCTGCGGATGTGTATTTTGGTTTTATAGATTGCTTTTGTTGTTTGTCAGAGTGTGTGCATGTGTGTGTTAGCCTGTAACAGGTGTTTATCTGTTGCTGATGCTGTTGTTTCTGGTCTTTATTTCGGGGAGAGCTGTTGTCTCGCCTGATCATTTGATTTAATTACAGGAGAGAACAGAGAAGCCTGTTGTAATTAGCTGATTTGAGAAAATGCTCTAATCCATGCAGGTGCTTTCTGCCTGTGATAAACGCATGCATTCATAAACATTAGGAATGGGAGATATTGCTTGTTTTCTTTTTGATACAAAAATCTATCTATCTATCTATCTATCTATCTATCTATCTATCTGTCTATCTATCTATCTATCTATCTATCTATCTATCTATCTATCTATCTATCTATCTATCTGTCTATCTATCTATCTATCTATCTATCTATCTATCTATCTATCTATCTATCTATCTATCGCTATCATGATTTACCTTGTGGAACTGGAGCAGTTTTCTATATTATATTCAATTTATACAATATATGCCTCTTCATCAATGATCTCATCCAATGTGATTTTAGTGTGGGTGGGGCAACCTGGCCCAACCTCAAAGAAACAGAAACCAACACGTTTTTTTATTGCTTGTTTCTTTATTACACTGAATTTACCTTTTATCGTAATGATAATTCATAACATTCACTTATGTAATGATGCAAATGTTGGTTGGCTAAAGTTTCTGTTGAATGCTTGCTTTGCCCCATTTGGCACTTAGAGTTTGAGTTTCATAGATGATCCATCCATGTGTCCATCCAATTCTGTATATGCATGCAGTTCCATTTAGAATGGATCAAGTTATATGTGTCCTGAACAATGACTTTCAGCTTTTGAGAGAAAGGAGAAATACATGCACAACTGATTGCTAACAAGTTCATCTTTTTGGTCCCACTTTATATTAAGTGGCTTTAACTACTAAATACTCACATTAAAAAATAAAATTTAAAAAAATAAGTACAGTGCACTTATTTTGTTTGTATTGTCTTGCAAAACACTTTTTGCCGCTGTTGAGGTGGGATACTGGTAAGGTTAGGGACAGGTTTGGTGGTATGTGTAGGTTTAAGAGTGGGTTAAGGTGTAAGGGATGGGTCAACAACAGTGTAATTATACATGTAGTTATAGAAATGAATTACAAATATAATTAAATGCAGTTTTTGTTTTTAAATATTAGTACAATGTAGAAACATGTATGTACGCAATTCATGTATTGTACTAAATGATTAATTTAAATGTAAGTACATAGTAGTTAAGGTCACCTAATATAAAGTGAGACCAAAAAAAAAAAAAAAATATATATATATATATATATATATATATATATATATATATATATATTCTATACAGAATAAATCATTTTAAGTGAGAATTGATTCTCTTAGAACAGCATTGGCATAAAAATATCAATAATATCCAGATAAAATATCCATAAAAGACGTGTAAACAAATGTATTTTTGCTCTCATTGTCTCTCTGTAAAGAGTAACCTGTGTGTGTGTGTGTGTGTGTGTGTGTGTGTGTGTTTGTGTTAGGGTTACTTGGGGCCAGCGGGGAGCTATTTTATAGATTATCCATCTCTAGAAGCTTATGGTCCAATAACGCAGTCTACAGTAGCCCTGGGCTCGTGTACAATAGGAAGGGGAAATGGTGCCTGACGTGAACAGCCTGTTTCGCACCAGATGGAGGGGTCAGTTACGCAGCTTGAAAAAACCCTGTTTTGCTGTATTGCACTTCCCCAGGGTGTGTGTGCGTGTGTGTGTGTGTATGAAATCTAATAAATGTGTGTGCAGCCTCTGTTTCTCCAATTAAATGCTTGAAATGAAAGATACCTGCTTCAAAGCTGATTTTGTCTACATGTATGGGTGTGTGTTGAATATTTTGCGTGTGTGTGTGTGTGTGTGTGTGTGTATGCCCTTGGTGTACAAGGTGTACAGTTGTTATTGTGCAAAGAATCCATGAGCTTTATCGATGTGGTCCTGATGTAGTGATTCATTTGACTGCATATGCACACCTGTTCACATGAGAAGTGATACTATTAGCACAAAGGTTTGCTTAAAAAAAAAAATCTATTAAGCATGTATTTATATTGTTATATAAGTTATTTTTAATGCATTATATATTTATAGTATCTTATATGTATTTGTGATAAGGTCAATGACACAAAAGAGTGTACAAGATGAAGGAAAAACATTTTTAAATATTAAAATTTAGTAAAAAAAAAAAATAAAAATCTACAGCTTGTATTTATATTGGTTTTATTTATTTATTTATTTATTTATTTAATAAGGCTGACCATCAAGTAAAATGTTATTTATTTAATTATTTTCCTTACACTTCGAATATGTTAATGTGCATATTTGAATCATTATTGTTAAATAAATAAACGATTTATTTCCTAAATATCATTACATTTTTGAAGGCTGTACCACATGTAAAAGTCACAATAAAAGATAATGCCAAACTACTGAAGATTTTCCTTACATGTGTCACGTTCACTGGAGCACGGAACGAGGAGACACGGAGATTCTTCAAAATACAGACTTTTAATGACAATAACGATGGGACTAAACGGACACCTGGAACAAAATCAAACACACCTGGAACTAAATAAAAGACAATCAGGGACAGGAACGAGAAAACCAAATATGGACATGAGAGGGAGGGAAACACAATACAAGAGGAACACAGGTCTGACAAAATGAATGTATAATTTGTAATTAAAATGTATTAAAAACACTGTATAAAAGTATTACAACACCAATAAGGTGAAATGCATATTCATTGAGCTACGGTTAATTCTAAGATTTATGGTTTATCACAACAGATTATAACATGATTTATTGACAACACATTATAATGCACTGAGAATTCATTTACAATATGTTGCATCATTATATATAAACATTCTAGAAGCAATATTTCTTTAATACATTAAAATAAACAGTCAAAGAGTGTGTGCGAGAGATGCGAGAGAAAATGTAAAATTAATTTACTTTTACATGAGTTTGTGTGAGCTAGCGTGGATAAGTATGTGTGTGTGTGTGTGTGTGTGTGTGTGATGGATTGAAAGGGTCTATGAGAGGATAGACCACCTGTAGGTATATTGATCTCCGCAGGTCTCTGCCTCTGGACCCCCCACGCGGGTCTTTTGACTGACTTCAGGAGTCCAGCTCCGGCTAACAAAGAGCCCTACACCAACCCTAGACACACTGTGACCCTTTTACCCCCCCTGCTGCCCCCACACCAAGAGCCCCACCGCTGAGAGTTAAAAAGCCCCCCGCCACGCACTGACATTTCATTCAGCAGGAATTGGAGAGGTCTGAACTTCCCTTACACTCCCTTGCACAAACACACACATACTTATGACAGTGTTTTATTTCGCTCTATTACAAGGTGTAGTCTTTTACACTGCAGCACAGACTCTTCCACAGTTTTATTATATCTTTGCCACACTATCAAAAAGATAGAATTCATTCATTGTATTATGTTATTGTAATAATATTTATTAAAATAATTTTATTTAATTTATTTTAAATAATAGTATAAATAACAAATAATTTTAATAATATTTTATTTTATTTTATTACATTTGGCAATATGTTTTATATTCTCCATTTGACATGTTGACATAATTGTATACAATATTTTCCACATTTCATACATGCATGATACTCCAATGTAAAAATAATTAATGGGTGTAATTGAACTTGCATTTTATTTACTTTTTTTCCTTGATAAAAGTCCTATTTTAACAGTTTAATTACATTAATTACATTATATGCTTATTTTGACATGCAATAGACACAGGAAGTGTGTTGTGTAGCTTTTCTCATGCAACACTGTTAAAACTAAGCATTTACATATATCAAAAAAATCAAATTTGATATGCTTAAATGTCCAGTATTTTATTTATAGTGTGCCACTTGACATTTGTCATATCTAGCATTTGTTTATTTGTAGTTTCCCATTTGATTACAGATAATTGCAAAGTTACGTTTCAGATCACACACTGCTATATGTGTTTTGCATGCGTATTTGTGTATATATGTTTTACACCCTCAGATGGCAGCTGACGCATATTTTTCTATGAGCGTTCTCCTCCGCTCCGTGTTGCCATAGAAACAGCTATGAGTCCTATGTTTGGCAAAGTGTCAGTGAATCATCTGCTCTCTTCTGATTGGTCACCATTTCCTAAAGTGATCCTTGCATGGCTGACAAACAAACTCTTTAATTGACTTATCAAAACTAGCTTGGGTAGAGATTACGAGGATATGAACACACATTTGAACACAGTCTTGCTTGTGTTTACTGGGCTTTAATGATTTTTAAAGTTTCCACATCAATTATCTCCACTAATAGACGGTTATGGCCATATGGCAGCATGCTAATAAACAAATTCTATTCCAAGAGCCTTAACAACAATGATTTTATTAAAAATCAATTTAAAAATTCTCAAAGGGCCTTTCAATAAAAAGGATGATAACTATAACCAGTGCTGGGTAGATTATTTAGAAATTGTAATCCATTACTGATTGCATTGCGAAAATTGTAGTAAGTAACATAATCTGGATTACACGTATTAGGTAATGTAGTCTGACTACTTTTTGATTACTTTTAGATTACTATTGACCTAACTCGTTTAGCACATTGAATGGGATTTTAAGAGAGAGAGAGAGAGAGAGAGAAGATATATTCCATTCTTTATCAATAAACATTAATAAACATGAAAATATTACATGGCTAAAGTCTTCCAGAATTAATAATTAGTGAAGTTCACAGGATATGATGAAGACATAGTATTTCACAGCTATGCATCGGCAGTGTTTAGTAACTTGCAATTATATACAATTATTAGTCTCATAAACGGTTTAATTGATTGAGTGGTGCTCTTGTTCAGAAGCATGGAATGCTAATTTATACATAGTATAAAAATAAAATGTGTCCATTAAATTGTCTACTATACTAGTGGAAGGCTTGTGCAATTACACACACACACACACACACACACACACACACACACACAAAAACCTTGAAGACTGTCCAAATGATTGTAAGGTTCTTGTAGAAAGGAAGGAAATAAATAAATAAATGGGTTTCATCAATAAATTATGAATAGTTTACTTATTAATAATTGACAATAATTATTTATTCTTATTAATGACAATAATTGTCATTGTGTGAATATTTAATCATTTAATCCAAAAAGTAACGGTAATCTGTTCAGAAGCATTTTAAAATATAATAAAATCTCATTACAAGTACTTACTGTTTGGAATCTGGTTACGTAATCTAGATGACATGTAATCGGTTTCTACCCAGCACCGACTATAACTATAAAAAATTATTTTCAATAATTATTGTAATTCTATGATAATAAGGACATCCACACCACAGCTACAACACAGAGGTACAATATTGTTGTAATCACTTTCAGCAGGATTACTAAGCAATAGTTGCTAAGCAATTGCTCAGCTGACAATATGACAATAAAACAATATGTGCAAAAATGTGTAGCAAATTTAATTTAATTTAATTTAATTTTGTTTTGTTTTGTTTTATTTTGTTTAATTTTATTTAATTTTATTTAATTTAAGATATGAATGAGTGAAATATATTTGTAGTTGACATTTTTCTCACTTGTCTACTATCTTTGAATTAGATTTTTTTCTTATTTTGTTTCATTGTAGTGCATTTTGGGATTGCTTACATTGCAAACAATACATGCAATATATTATTAATTAGGTAGCTTAAAAAAATAGGATGATGCCGTTACCTTTTGGAATAGATTATGTCAGGAACTTCTTGTCTAGGTAGGTAATGCACTAGCTTCTGGAATGGAGCTTAACTATTTGTATTAGCATTATGTAATTTCAGAGTTATTTTATAATTCTCTCTCTCTCTCAGACACACACACTTTCTGACTTGTCTGAAACTTCTCGGTCTGTGGTCTTAAGGCCAAAACACACTGCAAAATTTTAGCAATCATATAAGATTGTTTGCCTACAAAACCACCACTGGCTCTGCACCCCTTTACCTAAATTCACTACTTCAGACCTATGTGCCCTCTAGAAGCTTGCATTCTGTAAGTGAACAGCGCATTACTGTACCATCCCAAAGAGGCACAAAATCACTTTCACTGACTTTTTCATTAACTGTTCCCTCTTGGTGGAATGACCTGCTTAACTCAGTCCGAGCAGCTGAGTCCTTAGCCATCGTCAAGAAACGGCTAAAAACACATCTCTTCCATCTTTATTTGACCCTCTAACTCTTACTCTAGCACTCTCTATTCTAATTCTGTTTTATCTATCTGTCGTCTTTGCATTTATTGGTCTTCTTTGTATCTGTCTGACCCTCTAACACTAGCTTTCTTTTTTATTCTATCTACTTGTTTTCTTTACAAAAAAAAAAAAAAAACACTTGCTACATGTACTGCGTTAGGCTAACCGAGACTTGTCATACACTGTAAAAATAAATAATCCGTAAAATTTACTGTAAAAAAACGGCAGCTGTGGTTGCCAGAATTCTACCGTAAAAAACATGGTAGCAACATTTTATGTTTTACGGTTTTAACTTAAATTTACAGTTAAATAACGTAATTTCATTAACTATAATGTTAATATACCAACCTATTGAAGTACTTAAATCTGTTTTGTACCTTTGAAATACACTGATAACCACCAAATGCAGGTGGTGATGAGAAAGTCACATGATGAACCAAAGCCCATCACAAGCAGCTTTTAAATAATAAAACATATAGAAGGTGCACAGTGTCATTCACACAAACAGTAAACACCATCATGGTGAGACTCATTAAACTGAAATATGCCATAAACATTAATTTAACAACATTAGATGTAACATACAACCCTAATAAACATAACTGATAAAAGAAAAAAATAAGAAGAAACATAGTTATTTCAAAGAAAAAACATCAAATTCAAACAAAATTTGAAATGCAACGCAGGGAATTCTGGGAACGTCAGTTTACGTTTTTTCCTTGTAAATTTTACATTCTTTTTCACATCCAAAAACGGTATTTTACCGTAAAATTGGCTGAAATATATATTACAGTTTTTCACCGTATATATTAGGGGAACTTACCATTAACCATTTAACAGGTTTTTACTGTAGCATTTTCACAGTTTTTTACCGTTAAAATCACGGTAATTTTTTACAGTGTAGCGCTTGCATATTGTTGCTCTTTTGTTGGTTTTGATTATTTCTATTGTCCTCATTTGTAAGTCGCTTTGGATAAAATAAAGTCTGCTAAATAACTAAATGTAAATGTAAATATAAGATCACTGCATGTCACTGTGCGACATGGATCTGTTAAACTTGGCTATGATGTGTGTAGACTGTACGATGATGACACCTATTGACTCGTACAATACGACGCACATTACTATAGAAAAATAAAATGTCATCAGCATGTGCTAGAAGTAGACAAAAAGAGCATGATAAATCATGCTTTAGCAGTTGTATTTTTAATGTGTGCTGAAAAAAGTGGAAGCGGCGAAAGAGGAAGGGATAAGAGCTTGAGGTAAGCAGTTTTATGTTTTAGCGCCATGTCGCGTTGATTTCATGTTGCATTTTTATCTGTTGGTCAGTAAATGTGGATCATACCAGCAAATACACTGTGCGATGATCATTGATCACGATCGTTCCAAAGGGCACTTCGGAGTGAAAACAATTATGGCCGCCATATTGAAGGGTCGTTCCAAACAGAAGTGCTCAAAACTGGTCACTGCAAAGGGCTCTTCAAAATGAAGGATTTTGAAGGGTATAACTGATGGACACTTCAGGCCCCCATGATCCTTTGCGCTGATTCTTTCCATGATGACGCAGAAGGGCACTTCAAGGAATAGTTGTCTGGTCCCCTACACCCTTCAAAGCTCTCACTCTGGAGGGTAAACCCTTTGAAGGGATTAGGACATGGGGATGAGACCGCAGGGCATGCTGTATCGTAGGCTATCTTTGGTCGCAAGACCGTGAAATCGACAGTCTTTGAACCTCTCTCACTGTATGATATAAGAGCACCGATTAGGAGCCATGATCACATAAATCTCCACGATTGTTTCACGATGTCAAGCTTTTGTCTGGGACAGCCGAAAATTGTGCAGTGTATTTAGGGCTTTAGTGAGTGTGAATTCCTGCTGATCATTTGTGATTGTGGAGAATATGAATTTATGACAAGGTGTGAGAAATGTAGAGAAGTGGTAGCGGCGCTATTGAAAGCTGTTTTCCATTGTCTGGGTAAAACTTAAAAGAAACTTACTTTGTTTTTCTGAGAATTCTTTTGGGTTTAAGAGAATATTTAGTATGAGCATATACGCATTTTCTAGAGAGAATTAGAAAAAAAAAATAGCACAGGAAATAAGAGTCACTCCAAGGACAAGCACTATGATGTCAGCCGAGTGGACAGTGGTAAAGGATGGAGCAAACAATGAAAGAATAGAAAACATTAAGTGATGTAGAGAGACAAATTAGAGTGCTACAGCCCACTTGACTCCACATAAACAACACCAAGCCTCACATGTAAAATATTTTTCATAGAAAACCATCTCTTGCCATATAATTTTACATTTTGAATTACATATTGTGTCCAGAAGAGCAACTTTTGACTATGTTTGACCTTGAAATTTGTATGAAGTGTATGAATTTGAAAAGTGTTATTTAATTGCCATTTGTAAGTAAAGTGTACACATACTTTTTGTTGTCATTTGAATGGACACTGATATATACAATATGAACAGTACAACAATTTTTAAGACATGTATATTTTTATTCAGCAAGGATGCATTCAATTGATCAAAAGTAACAGTAAAGTCTTTTACATCGTTCCAAAACAAAAAAACAACAACAAAAAAGAACTTTATATTAGTCAATAATGACACCGAAGGAAAAAACATTAAAAAAAACAAAAAAAAAAAAAAAACAATGAACATTAATGGGATAGTTTACCCCAAAAATTAAACTTTGCTGTTAATTTACTAAACCTCAAGTCATAAAATATACAGGTGATTTTTTTTTTCTTTAGCAGAACAGCAAATAATAAGGATTCACAGAGTGTGATTTTTCATAGTCTGTTTGCTGTTTTTTTTTTTTTTTTTTACAATCAAATAGGCCAATTCTGAAACTGTTTTTTTTTTTTTTTCTTTAAAGAAAGAGACATAAAATAACAAAATTTTAAAATTTAAATAATTTAAATTAAAATGTTTATTTGCTTTATTACAAACTGAACTGGCCTTTATTATCTGTAGCCATTTTAATTTAGAGGCAACCACTGCATTTCAGTTGCAGTCTAAACAAAGGTGCTACATGCATGTAGCATGTGCATTTTTAAAGAAAAAAATAATAATAATAAAATAAAATTGGATTTTATAATTCGAGACTGATAAAAATGCTAAAATGTGATTTCACTCTTTGTCAGTAGGTGGCGCTTACAGAACAGCAGCAATGTAGCATTTCCTTAATAAACACTACTTTAAATAGACAATATATGGAAGAACAGAAAATGCCATCTAAACTTATCTGATTACAGTTAGTTCTTCATACATTATGTTAGATACATTAATCCCCCACCCTGAATTCAGTGTTTAGAATATTCTTCCAAGCAGCACAAACGCTCTGCCTGGTAGTGTGTCTCTTCTCTTTGCGTCCATCTTCAGCGTGTCCCGTCTCTGGCCTCTGTTAATGTCCTGTTTACAGACTTCGGAATATTTCTGGTTGATGGTCTGGTGCATCTGTAGCAAAGAAGCTGAAACCATGGTCCTTGGTGATTCATAAGATGCAAGGCAACGGCCTGTCTACTGTTACTTGAGCTGTACGTTTCTTGGCTAGAGGGTTGAAGGGCCTCTATGACAGTATGTATTTATGTATGTATTAATGGCTGCATGTCTGACAGTCACAAGTTATTTATAACATCTCTGCATCTAATATATTGGCAGGCCACCACACACACACACACACACACAGTCTGACAGATGTGAGACCTACCTTTAAGGTAAATTTTCTCTACATTTCCACCCCTTGAAAGGAAATGACAGTGGCACCTGCTTTGCCTCAATAAGTATAAACATTTCTGCCATAGAAATCACTTCACCGTCTCTCAGATAAATCATACGTCTCTCCCTGCTCTTCTTTTTAATGGCATCTCCGCTCTGACACAGTGAAAGCGAACATTAACTTGTTTCGTGTGGTCTGAAAGCGCATGAAATGGAGCCGAGCTGTAACCAATCGTACTTTTGGAGTTGTTGCATCGGTGTTGGTTTCCTCACACAGACGTGCTTTAGGGCCCAAAGCCGCCCCCGTGCGCTTCAGATGCATTCATGACCAATGGAGTTGACGCTTTATAAGGCAGTAATGAAACTCACATTTCCACACTTTATGGTGTGTATTCACAATCCCGTAAGACATTATAGCCAATGCATCAAAGCGCAGAGATTGGAAGCGAATGAGATCATGGGGGTTTCTGTCTTTTTGATAAGCATACGTGTATATTCACTTGCATTCAATTCCATGGTAATATACAAAAACCTATGCTGATAATTCAAGACAGTCTATTCAGTTTGCTGTGAAACTTGATCATTTCATCTTTATTTGTTTAGAGTTCAGGTTGTGTATGTATGTGTGTGCTGATGAGTGTTAGTAGCTGTGTTTCCATTACAGATTTGTGCAAAATGTTTACGATAATTTACAAATGTCAATTAAAAAAACTATAGTGACATGGCAGCGTTTACATTAAACAATGTTATGCGATTAAAATGTAATTTTATCCTCTCTTTATAAGTCATGGCGATGGATGTTGGTAGGTTTGCGTACATCACAGCCACTGCACTAGCCATTATTTTTTAATAGAAGGAGATGAAGGCATGTAGCTTTAGTGAAGCAGCGCGGAGAGCCGCTTCTGAAACGTGCCGCGGTGCGGCTGGTATAAACACAAGCATTGACTAGAGTGGCCTTGCCAGAGCTGTATGCAGTGTAAATAAGGGGTTATCCAAGCATTAATGGCAAGGAAAGCCCCTTATACTTGAGAGTGACCACATACGAGGATTTTCTTGGCGGTTATAGTACATTAAAGAATGATCATGTGATTTTTACGTATGTCAGGTGACTTGTAAATGTGAAAAAAAAAAAAAAAAAAAAAAGTTTTAATGAGAATTGGTTGGCATGTAGTTGACATATAGTTACAAAGTTACTAATAGTTAGTAGAATGTCTAAAGTGGACTATCAAAATAAAGTGTAACCAAACTTTTTTTTCAAGTTTCATGTGATGTCATATAAAAACTTTTTTTAATTTTCATATATTGTCACAGGATAGTTTTTTTCATTTTTTTCCCTTATGATATCATGAGACAACATTTTTTTTACGCTCTGTATGATGACATAGGAAACATTTTTTAAATTTCATATGAAGTCATAGGATATATATTTAAAGTTCCGTATGATGTCAGATGAGAACCTTTTTAAGGTTCTTTATGATGTCAGAGGAGAACCTTTTAAACTCCCTGAAAGCTCCATTTTTAAAATTCCTCATGATGACATAGCAAATCATTTATTTATTTATTTATTTATTTATTTATTTATTCTACTTACTTACTTAATTACTTACTTACATTTTCCTTTATTGTTTACTTAACATGATATTGCCATAGGAGCAGTTACATTGTTCTGTTTAAATAAATAAATAAATAAATAAATCTAAAATCTAATTTTTAGTTTCGTTTTTGAATTTGACCAGCGGTTATGAAAACATGAATGTTCATTTTTTATTTATTTTTTAATGCAGTGCGCTGTCACCCTTTCTACGTAAAAAGTCAAATCATGTAACGTGAATGTCATACAGTCTCTTGCTCGAGACAATAAAATAAAAAAAAAAAACCTTGAAAGCGTACTGAGCCACGGAAGAGACACTGTTTCTTAAGCGCTTTCTGTGAGCGCGATTTGAGATGGAGTGAAACATGGACAAAGGCGTTTCATTCATTCATAATTCATTCGTCTCCCCCTCACCACAGTTTTGCGTAGGGCCCTAGAAGTCTAGGATCGGCACTGAATACACTGAATAACTTCATGATATAATATATCGTGTATTTCTATTATTAAAAGAAATATATTAGAAAACTTAACAGTCCTATACAACATATACAGTGGTGTGAAAAATTGTTGGCCCCCTTCCTGATTTTTTATTTTTTTGCATGTTTGTCACACTTTAATGTTTCAGATCATCAAACAAATTTAAATATTAATCAGATATAACACAAGTAAACACAACATGCAGTTTTTAAATGAAGTTTTTTTTGTTTGAAAGAAGTTTTTCTGCCACACCTGTTCTCAATCAAGAAATCACTTAAATAGGACCTGCCTGACAAAGTGAAGTAGACCAAAAGATCCTCAAAAGCTACACATCATGTTCCGATCCATAGAAATTCAGGAACAAATGAGAAAGAAAGTAATTGAGATCTATCAGTCTGGAAAAGGTTACAAAGCCATTTCTAAAGCTTTAGGACTCCAGCGAACCACAGTGAGAGCCATTATCCACAAATGGCGAAAACATGGAACAGTGGTGAACCTTCCCAGGAGGGGCCGGCCGACCAAAATTACCCCAAGAGCGCAGCAACGACTCATCCAAGAGGTCACAAAAGACCCCAGAACAACATCCAAAGAACTGCAGGCCTCACTTGCCTCAGTTAAGGTCAGTGTTCATGACTCCACCATAAGAAAGAGACTGGGCAAAAATGGCCTGCATGGCAGAGTTCCAAGACGAAAACTGCTGCTGAGCAAAAAGAACATAAAGGCTCGTCTCAGTTTTGCCAGAAAACATCTTGATGATCCCCAAGACTTTTGGGAAAATACTCTGTGGACTGACGAGACAAAAGTTGAACTTTTTGGAAGGTGTGTGTCCCATTACATCTGGCGTAAAAGTAACACAGCATTTCAGAAAAACAACATCAAACCAACAGTAAAATATGGTGGTGGTAGTGTGATGGTCTGGGGCTGTTTTGCTGTTTCAGGACCTGGAAGACTTGCTGTGATAAATGGAACCATGAATTCTGCTGTCTACCAAAAAATCCTGAAGGACAATGTCCGGCCATCTGTTCGTGACCTCAAGCTGAAGCGAACTTGGGTTCTCCAGCAGGACAATGATCCAAAACTCACCAGCAAGTCCACCTCTGAATGACTGAAGAAAAACAAAATGAAGACTTTGGAGTGGCCTAGTCAAAGTCCTGACCTGAATCCTATTGAGATGCTGTGGCATGCTCGAAAACCCTCCAATGTGGCTGAATTACAACAATTCTGCAAGGATGAGTAGACCAAAATTCCTCCACAGCGCTGTAACAGACTCATTGCAAGTTATCGCAAATGCTTGATTGCAGTTGTTGCTGCTAAGGGTGGCCCAACCAGTTATTAGGTTTTGGGGGGCAAGCACTTTTTCACACAGGCCCATGTGGGTTTGGATTTGTTTTCCCTATATAATAAAAATAAAAACTTCATTTAAAAACTGCATGTTGTGTTTACTTGTGTTATCTTTGATTAATATTTAAATTTGTTTGATGATCTGAAACATTAAAGTGTGACAAACATGCAAAAAAATAAAATTTAGGAAGGGGGCAAACAATTTTTCACACCACTGTATTGATGAGAAGGGTTCTTTTCGCTGCAGGGGGCTGTACCTAAAGAACCTTTATTTTCAAGAGCGTGTGCTGGTGTGTCTGTATATGAATGCATCTTGTTTTCCATGTTGTTCGGTGTGTGTGTTTTGTAAATGCACACGCCACTTGCCTACTGGTGCCGTCTCATCGAGCTCATAATGTGACCTGACAGCCTACATCCCCCAGCATGCCAAGCTCAGAGGGGGCGCATACGGGCAGCTGTCATGGGCGTCACTCACAGTAACCACAGGGATACAGAGCCATGGCTTCATAACTCCTTTATTTTTGGAAAAGATGGGATGGGAGAAGAAATGAGAGGAGTTTGAGTGACAGTTGGTGTTGGGGGGGGGATGCATTAGACGAATGCCAGGTTGTTCTTTCACTTTGTCTGGAGAGACTCAGAGAGTAAACAATAATATGATGTCTAGGCAAGATTAATCAATAGCAGAGCAAACAGAGTCTGATTAAGACAGCTCTTTGCACAAAGACCAGTGTCAGAATCTGTGGGAAATATTTGACTATAAACATCAGCTTTCCTTTCATTCTCCATTCAGCTCTCTCCCTAAACTCCCAATATTTTACCCTCCATCCTTGCTTTTCTTTTAGTATACCTGCTTCCCTTCTCTTTCATATTCAACTTTTTTTTTTTTTTTTTTTTCTTCATTTTTTCTTGGCACATTCTTCTTAGCACCCATCGGCTCAATTATAGATGTGAATTACATGTGGCGGAGATCCTTTTAAGAGTAAAATGTGAAAATGATTGTGCTCACTTGTAATTAGATGAGGAATGGCTACCCAGAATGTACAGTAATTCCTACTGCTGTCTCTCTCGCTCTGTCTCTCTCTGTGGCGGCACTTTTAGGATGTGTGTGTGAGCGTGTACATGTCTGCTTTGCTTTTTGGAGCATCTCAGTGGTCTAATTGCCATCAACAGGGGGCAAAATTAAAAAGGCTAAGCTAATTCAGAGAGTGAGAGAAAGGGAGGGAGAGAGAGAGTTTTGCCCATTTAGAAATAAATGAGACAAAATGAATGAATATTTTTAGAATGACATGATTCATACACTTTCTGTATTAGCCACATTTTTTTTTCTCTCTTTTTTAGTTAGGGTCAAGGGGCTAAAATAATTAGTGACAACCATTTCCTTGATTTTGTAATAGTTAACCTCACATTTTATTTGTTTGTTTGGTCAGTTCAATTCAATTCAAGTTTATTTGTATAGCGCTTTTCACAATACAAATCATTGCAAAGCAGCTTTACAGGAAATTAAGTTTCTACAATATATTAAGTAGAAACTTAATATATTTAACTTATGGCGAAATTTGGTAGTTCTGTATGTTGTCTGAGGGTTGGCATCATCTGAGGTCCTCTGAGGGGTTGGCATCATCTCTTCTCAGGTGTTTGGTCATCTCAGATCATTTTAAGGGTTGGATCCAGACTGAAGCTTGTGTAATTCCTAGTTACCATGGGATGTTAATCACAGAGAAACAGATAGAGACATAATTAGCATAGCTGCTGTTCCATCCAAGCAAAAATTATTTGTTCAACCCAAGCTAAAGAACAATAATGTGCGTTTGATCAGATATAACTGCAGTACAAGATTATGAGATGCATTATGTGAATGCTTGGCTAAAGAGATGTGTCTTTAATCTAGATTTAAACAGAGAGAGTGTGTCTGAACCCCGAACGTTATCAGGAAGGCTATTCCAGAGTTTGGGAGCCAAATGTGAAAAAGCTCTACCTCCTTTAGTTGACTTTGTTATCCTAGGTACAACCAAAAGTCCAGAGTTTTGCGACCTTAGGGATCGTGATGGATTGTAGCATGGTAGAAGACTAGTTAGGTACACAGGAGCTAAATCATTAAGCGCCTTATAGGTAAGTAATAATATTTTGTAACTGATACAGAACTTAATAGGTAGCCAGTGCAGAGACTGTAAAATTGGGGTAATATGATCATATTTTCTTGGTAAGGACTCTAGCCGCTGCATTTTGGACTGCTTGTAGTTTGTTTATTGAAGATGCAGGACAACCAGCTAGCAGTGCATTACAATAGTCCAGTCTAGAGGTCATGAATGCATGAACTAGCTTTTCTGCATCAGAAACAGTTAACATGTTTCGTAGCTTGGCAATGTTTCTAAGATGGAAGAATGCTGTTTTTGTAACATGGGAAATATGATTTTCAAAAGACAAGTTGCTGTCTAATTTAACACCCAGATTTTTGACTGTAGATTGAAGTAACAGTACATCCGTCTAGTTGCAAATTGTAATCCAAGAGATTCTGTGTACTGTTTTTTGGTCAAATAAGTAATATCTCTATCTTATCTGAATTTAATAGGAGAAAATTATTGGTCATCCAATCTTTTACATTTTTAACACACTCTGTTAGCTTAGATAATTTAGAAGTTTCATCTGGTCTTGTTGAGATATATAGTTGAGTATCATCAGCATAACAATTGAAACTAATCCCGTATTTTCTAATAATATTACCAAGGGGCAACATGTACTGAAAATAGCAGAGGACCTAGGACAGATCCTTGTGGTACTCCATACTTTACTGGTGATAATTTAGATGACTCCCTGTTTAAATAAACAAAGTGGTAGCGATCGGACCGGTAGGATCTAAACCATCTTTACTTTTACTTTACTTTACTTTTAGTCAGTGTTTTGGTTATTTTCTATTAGTTTGCTGATATACTCTGCCCTTGCAGCTTTTAAAGCCTGTCTATAGTTGGACATACTGTTTTTCCATGCAATTTTAAAAACTTCCAAGCTAGTTTTTCTCCATTTGCGCTCAAGTTTACGAATTTCTTTCTTGAGAGAATGTGTATTACTGTTGTACCATGGCACAGTACATTTTTCTCTAAGCTTTTTCAATTTCATGGGGGCAACAGCTTCTAATGTATTAGAGAAGATAGTGCCCATGTTGCTAGTCATTTCATCTAGTTCATGTGTATTTATGGGTACACAGAGCAGTTGAGATAAATCAGGCATTTGTGAATCTTGTCTTTGGTGGCTGGAACAATAGTTCTGCCCAGAAGATAACGCAGAGCCATATAGTAAATATCAGTAATACTCAGCATGCACGATACAAGGAAATGGTCAGTAACATCATCACTTTGAGGTTCGATAATGTCAGTAAGATCAATTCCATGCGATATAATTAAATCTAGCGTATGATTAAAACGATGAGTGGGCCCAGTGACGTTTTGCTTGACTCCATAAGAATTTATTAGGTCAGTAAACGCAAGTCCTAACACATCATTTGTATTATCAACGTGAATGTTAAAATCTCCGACAATTAGTGCTTTATCAACAGTAACCAATAGGTCTGAGAGGAAATCTGCAAATTCTTTTAAGAAATCTGTATATGGCCCTGGCGGTCTATACACAGTAGCCAGAGCAAGAGATAGGAGAGATTTCTTTTGCATATCTGACAGTGTAACATTAAGCAGAAGTAATTAGAATGAGTTAAACCTGTATCCTGTTTTCTGGGTAACATTGAGAATATCACTATATATTGTTGCAACACCGCCGCCACGGCCAGTCTGACGGGGCTCATGCTTATAACAGTAGCTTGGTGGAGTAGACTCATTTAGACCAATATAATCATTTGGTTTGAGCCAGGTTTCAGTCAAGCAGAGTACATCAAAACTATTATCTGTGATCATTTCATTTACAATAACTGCTTTGGGTGCGAGTGATCTAATGTTTAAGAGCCCAAACTTTAAAAATTGCTTTTGTTTATTTGTTTTGCATTTTTCTGGCTTAATCACGATCAGATTATTTCTAGATTCTGCATTAAATTTATATTTTGACCTCACTATTCGGGGAACAGACACAGTCTTTATAGACTGGACAACGCAAATACTTCTATCAATTAGGTGGGTAGAACAAAAGTCATCATAGCAGTTATTTGAGAATAGGCTTACTAGTCAAATGGAGCGTAGCATCCTGGAGATGTTGTCTGACAGGAGTTCTGTTCCGACTCTGCTGGGGTGCAGGCCAACAGCACGGAACAGCCTAGGACGCTCCCAGAAAAGATTCCAATTATTAACAAAGAGCAGTTTCTCTTCTTTACACCATGACAACAACCACTCATTTAAAGCAAAAAGTCTACTGAACCTTTCGTGTCCTCGTCGATACATGGGAATCGGTCCTGACACGATGATCGTCACCACGGGCAATGCGCTGCGCACCGTCTCAATCAGGCTCCTGAAGTCCCTCTTCAGTGTCTCTGTCTGCCGCAGCCTGGTGTCGTTCACCCCCGCATGCAACACGATCGCAGTTCCAGTTTATTTAGCAGCATTTCAGCATTTCATCTGGCTAATCATAACTGCAAAATGATCCAAAGAAAATCTTTTGCTTCAGTGAAATCTAACCTTTTGTACAAAGGAGTTCACATACCCAGTGCCACAAATTTCTAGCTTATTAAAAAAGTAAATAATCATTTTTATTTTACATAATAACAATTTTTATGTTTGTATTCATTCATTCATTCGTTCATTTTCAGAATGTAATTTGTTCAGTTTTGATGGCATGTTTTGTTCACAAGTAATATTTCAGACATGTTAAGTGACTACTAAAAGCCACAATGTGGCAAATCTTAATCTAGATTTAATTTATAAATAACTTTTAAGGTCTTTCTCCATCATTTTCTGATAATTAAAAATTCAGCTATGTCATTGTTGTTTGTGTTTGTGTAAAAAGGAGACAATGCTCAGTGTCTCTAATTTACTTCAAATTAAATTGAAAATATTTATTCATTTTACATCATGAAATCCTACAAAGTTTTTCAAATATTAATATTATTATTATTTATTTTTCCCCAGTTAAATATATTTGGTCTTGTAGTCTTAGACTTATCATAATAAAATATTACACATACTGTTTGTATCAAAATAAATGAAATAAATGAGCAACAGGCCGAGTGCCATGCACAGCGTGCCGATATACAGCCATATCACACTGCTACGAGTGTGATATTGTGTTTATACAACAGTTCATCAGCACAAGTGTGTAAATACATAAAAAACAGCAATGTAGGGTCTTTAAAAACCCTCTTTTGTGCAGAATTACTTCCTTCTGCCACAATTCAAATCTCAAGTTGACAGTTTAACAGCTGAGCCCAAGCCTCTGTTACTAATTTGAAAATGGCGTAACTAATCTGCATCATGAACACACACCATTTCCCAATGCTAAATACTATCATTAAATACTACTATTATTTATATAAAATATCAGTTATTGAAAAACAGTATTAAATAAACAACAACAAAAGTTGCTTGGCAATTCAGTCAAAAGTACAAAAGTCCAGCACTCTGATATACAGCATTAAAGGAGGGGTATGCTTTTTTTCAAAAACGCTTTAGGAAACGAGTCAGGGCCGAGTACCAAAACAAACTTGTAGCCAATCAGCAGTAAGGGGCGTGTCTACTCATGATGCAGAGGAGAGAGAGTGCTCATCATTGCACAATGAGTCCGAAATTTTCGCACGTTAAAAAATAAATACGACCTCACATTGTGTCAATCACGTTTACACACTGCCTCCGAAACTTTCGTCTGTCATAAAAAAATCGGATCAGGTTCGATTTTATGCGTTTTCGCATCCGTTGTAAGCATTTTGATAGGAAAGGATTAAGAATCCAAAAAAAAACCCAGAAAAAAAAAAAAACGCATACGAAAATTGCAGACTCAGTGTGCAATGACATTTAGTCTCATCTAGATTTCAATTAGAATTCGGCTACGTCATCACCATGTGCGCTTTTGTATTATACAGAAACCCCTCTGCTGTCTTTGAAAATCACACAGAACAGGACCAAAAAAAGTCAAATTGTGTAACTGTGTTAATGACGTTACATACAATTACTGATTTCACGTATATTTTATAATATTCTAAGTTAACATATTAACTTCAGCAGTCCTAATTCAGTTTTCAAAGCTTTCGTATTTGCCAAACACTCTTACACACTTGCACTGTGACGGACGGTGTTGTTAAACATAACACCATTCCTCAGTCCAGGATCTTTTCTACAGTCTTACACAAGCAAGCAAAACTATGAGGAGACACTAAAGGCTGCAACATATTCATAAATAAAGAATAAGGCAAAAGATACAAAGTGAGGCAAAAAGAAACACTGAGGCAAAGGCAGGAATAAAAATGAAATAACTTTAAACTTTGTCTAGTATTTTCAGGCATTGCTCAAGTCTCTATTCCCAGCACCTCAGCTGATGAACAAATGTTTTCGTAACATATTCTAGTGCTGGTTCTCAAGATATGCACATATTAAGTGGGACTGCGATGAAATTGTGACTATATGCTATGACAAGCCATGCTACATCTCAACTTTTTAACACTAATACTGTGAAGACAGATTATAAGCAGGGCTTTAGTGGAGAGAAGCTGTGAAGTTACATTTTTTGACCTTCAGGAGAGTCATTTTTGTAAGAGAAACAGCATTATCTAATTTCAATCCCTACAAAATATGACCTCACTGTGTCTAGCCAAAAATGGATCCTGGTTTAGACTGTCTTTACCTCTTATAATGGGCTTTTAGCCTTTAAACGAGTCTTAAAATGACTGAAAAAATAAATAAATAAATAAATAAATAAAGAAAAATAAAAAATTCCAGCAAGGTTTTCAACCACTTCTGTTTCTGAAAAATGGAAACCACCAGATTTGAATTTAAGTTAGAGTCACTCAGGTGAAGTATAATCTTCCAACTTTTAACAAAACTACACTTTACAATCTTCATATGCATTTTATTTGAATTGCAGCACAGTTATTGCTCTTTGGTATTTACATTAACCACCTACTTTTTTACCTAATAACACAGAGTGTACGGTGACCTTATACTGCTAGGAAATTAATGTACCTTAGCAAATATCGGTCAAATAGCAAAAATACAGAAATAGTGTCAGATTACCTTGACAGCCTCATAATAAATTCATTTTAAAATCTAATTAAATCATTTTAAATGAAGTATAAAGGAACTAAACAGAAGCAAAAAAAAAAAAAAAAAACAAAAACAAACAAAAAAAAAATATTTACTTTGATTTTAATTTTAATTTAATTCAATAAAGTTAAAAAAATAATCATTTTATTCTAAGAAAGTAATTAATCAGATAATCTTCATTAATTACAAACTTTGCATGCAGCTTGACAGTAGCTGGCTAATTCCATCAAACAGCTAATAATTGAGAAGCAAAACACATGAGCACACAGAATGCATTCCAATTTTGACTGAAGTCAAGTTGTGTTTGGATATTCCATTTTAGTGTGTGCATCAAGTTAAATTTACAAAAAAAGTAATTTTATATACATAGAAAGCTAATTAAATGCAAGTAAAGTTTCTATTTCAAATGACTTTTGTGTCAATGTCAAAATATGGGTGAAATATTGTTTCATCGTCTTTCAGCGTAATTTATGTATTTAAGTAAAAATTAAACAACATACTTATTCCGACCTGTACTTATTAAAATATATAAAGAAATGAATGACCATGATAAATTTTATTACAATTTAAATTATTTAAAACTTATTGTTGTGGTAAAAAAAAAAAAAAAAAAATCTAATGTACAAAGATTTATGTTGTAGAACAAAACTTGAAAATCTCTTTAAAGTAATGTTAACCACAGGCCATATTTTACTCAGAAATTCTTTAGAGAGCCCCAATGGCTCAAAATGCTAATTCTCTTCCACATGTTAAGAATACAAACTGAACAGCTCTATTGATAAAGCCATTAATCCTCTCTGGTCTCATCAAAATATGACTTATATACCAGTGGTGTGTAGTGGACTTAAGAAATGAAGAGGCAAAGGCTTCTCTTTGTGTTTTGATATTTATTTTTTTATTTAATGTATGTCCATGGTGCACTCATTAAAAAAAAAAAAAAAAAAAAAAAAAAAAAAACCTCATTGATGTCATTATGATCACACGGTACACTTCTTTCAACAGAGCTAAGTGCTCACTAAACACCGACTCATTCAGACCATTTGAAGTCAATTTAATTTTAATTCATACTGTACATGAACTAAAATGGTGATATCTGAGTGGGCGAGTAGTTTACTTAGAGTACTTTGTAATTAGTCTGTCTTTTTTCAGCAGTTTGACCAATTTAGAATGATGTACGCAAGCGTGAGATGTTCATTGACGTTAATTGACATCAGCCAGTCATATTGAAGAATAAATATGATTGATGGGACACATTATCTCATTGACAAATTTATGTTTTAATGTGTTTTTAGATGTTCACTTTTAGCAGAGTAGTGGTCATTTTACCCTGAAACATATCTTGAAAATATATGTAGAGGCACATTTAAATTAAGATCAAAAAAAAAATGCTGGCGAAAACAGTGATATTTTTATCATTATTAAACATAATAGCATGAAGTGAATAGCAATAGCAAGAAAGTGTATCAATACCAACGCAAGTGTTTTTGAAAAGGTTACACTTGAGATCTCATCCTCCTTTTAGACACAGAGGATACGGCTGTTTGAGGTGAGTTATGCTTGTAGATCACAGAGAACAAGATATACACTACAGAATCTCATATTCCTGGCCCTTTTAAGGGGCTTATGTATTATTAAAGCAGAAATATGGAGCTAGTGTGCGGGGTTTAGCAGTCATGTCTGAAGATAGCAGGGGCATAGCCTGGATAGAAATCATCAGAAATCAATCTAACCGCGGTTGAACATTGAGTCATGGGCCAACACCATGAGTGAATGTGAGTCAAACATAAATGGACATTTATGTTAATTCCTTTAACAGAGTTTGTTTCTTTTGTTTATTTAATCAATTAAGATTTTCTTGAGGCACAAAACTGACCACCTGTATAACTGTAACACACATCTTGAGGTCAAGGACAGAGTTTAGAATTATCAAATGACAGACTATAATGATTTTTAGCTGTGTTGTAGACATTTGTGTTGCAAAGTAGAGGCAGGGAACAATTTTGGCTCCAACACTCTTAGAAATAAAGGTCCCAAAAGGGTTTTTGCTCATTGATTCCATAGAAGAACCATTTTGGATTCCACAAATAATCTTTTAGTAAATAATTCTTAAAAGTGTGAAGCCCTCGTGTGAAGACCGAAGAGTGTAAAGACCATCGACTCTACCGTGCGACTCCACCGGACAGGGACACCGGCAAGGGATATAAGTATCACTTTTTATTTATCCTCTTTCCTATTACTTGTTTCACTTCTGTTTTATAACTAATTCTTACAATGTGTTTTCAGATCACTACTATCACTATCACTACCACTCGCAAACCTCGCATCACACACTGTAGGCAGCGCAATCCTAACAACCTGCGCACTTTGCCTATGTCTGCTAATACACTACTTTCTTTTTCTATTGGTCTCTGGAATTGTCAGTCTGCTGTCAACAAAGCTGATTTCATTACTTCCATTACTAGTCATTCAAGGCTAAACCTCATGGCCCTGACAGAGACTTGGATAAAACCAGAGGACAATGCTGCACCTGCAGTACTCTCCAATAATTTCTGCTTTTCCCACACGTCCCGTTTAACTGGAAGAGGTGGAGGTACCGGTCTGCTCTTCTCTAATAATTGGAAATTTACTCCTTTACCATCTCTGTGTATCAACAGCTCCTTTGAATCACATTCGGTTACTATTACCTACCCTCTAAAAATCCATTTTGTAGTTGTTTATCGACCTCCAGGACCACTAGGTAACTTCGTGGAAGAATTAGATGTGTTGCTCTCAACCTTTCCTGAGGATGGTACTCCATTAGTTATACTTTGAGACTTCAACATCACCTCGATAAACCTCAAGCTCCAGACTTCCACACTCTGCTTGCCTCTTTTGATCTCAAGAGAACTACAGCTACTCACAAATCAGGGAACCAACTGGACCTTATTTACACACGACACTGCTCCACTGTTCATGTGCTGGTTACTCCACTGCACACCTTGGATCACTTCCTCCTCACTCTTAACCTCAACATGATTCCTGACACAACACATACCCCTCCACATGTCACTTTTCGACGTAACTTACGCTCACTCTCACCCTCCCAGTTATCTGCTATGGTTTCATCTTCGCTTTCTCCCTCTATACAGTTATCATCTCTTGCTGCTAACAGTGCTACTGATACTTTCTGTTCCACTCTGTTCCATCGGATATGGCGCAAATCACAAAATCCTGATGACCTTAATTTATATCGATCATTCCTCTCTGACTTTTCTGCTAATGTCTCTACTGCTAAAAGAACATACTATCACAACAAAATTGACAATTTGCCTAACTCTCGCATGCTCTTTAAAACATTATCCTCCCTCATTTGTCCTCCTCCTCCCCCTCCTTCATCAACTCTAACAGCTGACGACTTTGCACATTCTTCATTAATAAAATTACTAACCTCACTGCACAATTTTCCACACCACAAACTGTCAAACACATCTTACCAGCAAACATACACTCGTTCACATCCTTTTCTCCACTCTCTGAGGCAGAAGTCTCTAAACTCATCCTTTCCAGTCATCTACTACTTGTCCGCTTGATCCTATTCCATCCCATCTCCTTCAAGCCATTTCTCCTTCAGTTGTACCTGCACTCACTCACATCGTTAACACATCCCTTCACACTGGAGTTTTTCCCTCAGCATTTAAATAGGCTCGTATAACCCCACTTCTTAAGAAACCCACTCTTAACCCAACTCTTTTAGGGAACTATAGAACGGTTTCCCTTCTATCTTTCATTGCAAAAACACTTGAACGAGTTGTGCTCTACCAAGTCTCTTCCTTTCTCACACAGAACAACCTCCAGGACAGTAACCAATCTGGCTTCAGAAGTGGACATTCAACTGAAACTGCCTTGCTCTCAGTTGTTGAAGCCCTAAGACTTGCAAGAGAGGCTTCCAAGTCTTCATTACTTATCTTACTGGATCTATCCGCTGCTTTTGATACGGTCAGCCACCAGATCCTCTTGTCAGCCCTATTGAGAAAGGGCATCTCAGGAACCGCACTCCAGTGGTTTGAGTCTTACCTCTCAGATAGATCCTTCAAGGTATCTTGGAGAGGTGAAGTAACCATGTCGCAACATCTAGCTACTGGGGTGCCTCAGGGCTCAGTCCTTGGACCACTTCTCTTGTCTGTCTACATGGCATCATTAGGTTCTGTCATTCAGAAACATGGCTTTTCATATCACTGCTATGCTGATGACACTCAACTCTACCTCTCATTGCATCCTGATGATCCGACGATAACTGCTCACATCTCAGCATGTATAACAGACATTTCTTGCTGGATGAAGGACCATCATCTTCAGCTCAACCTAGCTAAGACAGAACTGCTTGTAGTTTCAGCAAACCCATCACTTCATCACAATTTCACCTTCCAGTTAGGCTCATCAACCATTACTCCTTCAAAAACAGCCAGAAACCTTGGAGTTGTTATTGATGATAAGCTGAATTTCTCAGACCACATTGCTAAAACTGCCCGGTCCTGCAGATTTGCTTTATATAATATTAGGAAGATCAGGCCCTTTCTTTCGGAATATGCAACACAACTCCTTGTTCAAGCTCTTGTTCTGTCCAGACTTGCCTATTGCAATGCTCTCTTGGCAGGTTTTCCAGCCAATTCCATCAAACCTCTACAATTAATCCAAAATGCCGCTGCAAGATTAATCTTTAATGAGCCGAAAAGAATGCACGTCACACCTCTGTTCATCAATTTGCACTGGCTATCAAGAGTGGCTCGCATAAATTTCAAGGCATTAATGTTTGCATTTAAAACCACCTTTGGCTCTGCACCCCTTTACCTAAATTCATTACTTCAGACCTATGTGCCCTCTAGAAACTTGCATTCTGCAAGTGAACGCCACATTATTGTGCCATCCTAAAGAGGCACAAAATCACTTTCTCTGACTTTTTCATTAACTGTTCCCATCTGGTGGAATGACCTGTCCAACTCAATCCGAGCAGCTGAATCCTTAGCCATTTTCAAGAAATGGCTTAAAACCCATCTCTTCCATCTTTATTTGACCCTCTAACTCTAGCATTCTCTTTTCTAATTTTATTTTATCTATCTCCCTTTTTTTACACACACACACACACACACACACACTTGGCCCTCTATCAATTGCATATTTATTCTCTAACTGCTAGCTTTTCTTAAAAAAACTAAAACACTAGCTTTCTTTTCTATATTCTATCTACTTGTTTAAAAAAAAAAAAAACGTTGCTGCTTGTACTGCTTTAGGCTAACCGAGACTTGTCATAGCGCTTGCATGTTGTTGCTCTTTTGTTGGTTTTGATTGCTTCTATTGTCCTCATTTGTAAGTCGCTTTGGATAAAAGTGTCTGCTAAATGACTAAATGTAAATGTAAATGTGAAAGAACCTTTTTTTTGTTTTTTTTCTTCACCATTAAGAATTTTAATAATGTGAAGGACCTTTCTCCACGTTACAGAACCTTTTGTGCAGTGGAAAGGTTTCCTTGGATGTTAAAAGGTCTTCATGGAGCCACATGCCAATAAAGAACCATTGATTTTTAGGAGTGAAGGGCATCTACTCTTCCAGATTATTCTTGTATTCTATTCAAACTTTTGTCAGTGGAGCCCAATAGTTTCTGTGGCACTCAACAGCAAACTGAATTTTGATTTGATATACAGTAAGTCAGAAAACATCTCCAGGGCAAAATGTAACATGCATGTACATGTCAGTCACATAGGGGTTCTTGATTCTCTGTGGATTTGCTTCAAAACTTACATTGACATAATAAGTAACTATAACGCATACTAATTATCAAGTCTGGAATCATTAGATACAAGTGTTAAGGTGTGGATTAGCTCTTCTCTTTTATTAAATGATGACTGCACACTGCAAGGGACTCTGGGAATTGTAGTGTCTCAATAACACATTGTTATATTGAGTTCATCTGTCCATGTGCAGAGCTGTGGAGGAGTTTAAGAGGATAAGAGGAATAAACCAGAACAAAACCCTACGGCTTGAATATGTCATGATGCTTTATTGTGATGTTTGTTATGCAACTGGAGTTTTGCCGCAGGTTTTTGTGAGTGTGATTTCGTTTTTGGAGACCTATCTGCAAGTCTGAGTGTGTTTGAAATATGTGTATTTGACAGCTGTGTGACTGAGTAGAAATCTACTCATAACAACCAGCATATTAATAACTAACCTCAAATAGCCAGACTTTTGACCATCGGTGTAAAGTCTGGCCTACTTTACGGTTTATTCTTGTTCAAAAGAGTTCACCCTCAGCTAGTGAAGCATCTGATGTCGTACTGCACCAACTATTTGTTAGTTCAGCCACTTCATCTATGATTTCGTAAACACTGGCCTGTTAAATAGTCAAGTACTTTTCCAGATAAGGAGTGAAAATGAATAGTTGGGTAACCCTACTTGGTACTAGGTTTTGCGAATAAAACTGAACATAATAAAAATCAATCAATCAATCAATCAATCAATCAATCAATCAGTCGTATTATGGTGTGACTGTTCAAAATAAGAAATATTTTTGAAATAATAATTCATGATATTTGCTCAAACAAAATTATACTAATTTGCTATTGCTATTTTATTTTACTATTGTTTATTTTTATAGTTTACTTTGCCCCCTGATGATCATACCATGACATTTGTAGGGCCGTTAAATATAAACTTATAAACTTGGTATAAAAGTTTTTTTTTTTTTTTTTGTTAATCTTATGAAACAAAAATGAATACAAAGAGTATTTTAATCTAATGTTAAAACATTACAATAATAATTTTTCTAAATAATTTTTACATTTTTCTCTTCTTCTGCCATTGACCCTTTAAACAGTGCTGAAGAGATTTAGTGAATCTGCACTATTTGAGAAAAACTGTTGGTTCTGAAAAAAATAATAAGAGAGTAAAATTGATAACAAGAGATCTGTGCACCATTAAGACCAACTTTATAATCTTTGGTCTGACCACTGAGTATTTGTAATACACAAGTTAAGATGTACATTATGCATGATTTATGCCAAGGAACAGGCAATATTTCATAGTTGGGAGCCATTTAATCGTTAGCAAAGTTAGGACCTAAACCACACCTCGGATTTAGGTTAGAATATGGTGACCATGGACAAGAGTTAAGCAAAACGTGAACTTTTTATCCCATGTAATTTTCTTGATGTGGAATTTTATGAGAATAAATTCATGGTATTGGAACTTTTAGAGAAATTAAAGCATTTAGTTTGAGGTCATAGTTGAAAGTAGCCTAAACAAGATAGATATGCCAATTATTTAAAACATTTCCTGTAAATGTGGAAAGTAGTGTTTTTCAGGATGGCTGAATTTTTGCATACACTTAAACACCGTTGTTAAGCATCTGTCAGCTCAGTTTTCGTGGTTTGTTCCACACGGTCTCTGGCTTTTTGGCAGATTGAGCATGTTGAATCTGTGTCAGGCACTTGGTGTGAACGATCACTCTGATTGGCTGTTCATCTTAGCAAACAAATGAATGAGAAGAAAAGTGAAAGTGATGAAAGCAAGCAAATGAGAGCTGTTCAAACTTGGTTACATTCAAATACGCATGCATTTTAAAAACTGCCATCTAGAATGACGTATACTAATACTACTAGCTGATATAGACAGTTATTTTCTCTCATGCAAGTGCAGAACAGTGTTGCCAGATTGGGCGGTTTTGAATTTGATTGTGCGGGTAAATACTGGCTTGGGCGGGTAGACAAAATTGGGCTGGTTTGGGGTCAGTTTGGCGGTTTTCAAACATATAAACTGTAAAGGCTAATTGGTTAACATACAAGCCCAAGTGTACATATACTGCATCCAATCAGTCATCACGATGTTACTAAACACACGCACTCTGCAAAGATGACTGGTACTGATGTTGACGTCACGGCCGCACTTTTAGCCAGTCACTAGGGATCAGCAGATAGACGTGATGATTCATGACTGATGGGTTTTTAGCATGATAACGGATCTGATTTTGAATGTATAACTGTCTAAGTGATCATAATTCCTTAATATAAGTTGCATGGTAAAGAGTGGAGAGTGTTTTAACTCTCAAAATGTGAATTACACCTGTTGAGAAAGAGATGACAGGAATGCTCTATCACTGCAACTCCGAAATCAAAGCACAGTTAAATTATTTAATCAAAATCTATTTATATCTATACGATCCTGTCTTTTATCTTTTGACTGTACATGTATTAGCCTATGTTCAATATGAACTTCACGAAAGACTTCCTCTAGTTCTGTGTGAAATTCTAGAACGACATGGAGGTGTAAGGGAAACAAGTCAATTTAGCTCAAAGAGAATAATTTATGATTTTATAGGGAATTTGAACAAAATCACTGTTTTGCGGCTGATCACTGAGTCGACCAGCGATTCATTGAACGAGCCGTATAACATCAACTCTGCACTGGATATTAAAATCCAAAATATAGTGAAAACACTATTTAATAGCACAGTAACAAAATTGGCAGTTTAAGACATTAACTTGTAAGCACAAAACACACGATACTTCTCTTTTCAATATAAATAAGACTTTATTTAATAAATCTAAGACATGTAAACTAATCTAAATCATAATCACACGCATTCACACAAGTTGCAGAAAGAGAGAAAGTGAGGAAAGGACGAGTTTAGAGAATGAAAATGTGAAATCCCAAGTTTACAGCAATATGTGCAATTGCATAGACCTGAACAACCATCAATCGCTTAATTAACCCTCGCATTGAGTTTCTCAATGAAGCTAAAATTTATATTAAATGCACCAATTCAGCTAAAATCTGGAGTTGTATTACTTGCGTTGCCTTTGTGTTAAGGGATTCCCTTTTGTCGTCATCGTTGCAGGAAAGGGGGTTTCCCAAGGTTGCTGATTGGTTGTTCAGTAGTCATTGAAGTGATATCTTGGGAAGCCAATGGTTGGGTGTAGGCTGAAGATGCGGAGTTGTGGCTGGTAGAAGTTTTGAGGCGGTCACAGACTCGAGTTGAACTCAGAGACAAGGCATGGCGTTAAAACTTAAACTGAGAACACGAAACTCGCAACGGAAAAGAAAAGAAAAGAAACTAAAGTAAAAGAAAGAAAGGATGTAACGAGACTAGGTGGTTTTTGTTCTCATTGTGGTGTTAAGTAGCAGCTGGCATGTAAGCTAGAGCATGCTGGAACGGCGCTCGAAGAATTCACGGGCAAACAGCAGTGGCAAAAAGCATGGCTAAAAGCAATGACGAAAAGCAAATTTTGATGGTGTCCTGAGTTTTTTAACTCGGCTTTTGGACACATCCCAAATGTTGTCTTGACCAATTAGATAACGTCTTACCTCGGGGTGTTGTATGTTTCTCCTCCCCATTCATAAATCTAAAATGTCATCTTATCAGTCACATGGTCCAAATTTTCCCGCTCTTACAGAGTATAATTTAGGACATGTTTTCTATAACAAGAATATGATACATTTGACAAAGAAACGATTGGAAGAAATGTTTAAAGCATGAATTTTCAAACACACACATACTAAACATGAATATGAACCCTTAAGCTATTCAATAGTTATTAAAAATACATACACGATAAGTGATTAGAACATGATAGTCAAATGTGTGGGTTATATACATAATATGGAGTTATGCATATAAATGATTAGTTGCTCATAAGTCATTTTAAGATGATTTTGGTGCATCTACACATAGAAGACAGTTTATGTGCCATTCTCTGAACATAAGGACATGTTCTGTGAAGACCAGAGAGGTTAAAAGGTCTCCTAAGGAATTTCAGTCTCAGTCTTTGTTTTCTAGGTGGAGGAAACCAATCCAAGAAAGTCTGTAGCTCGTGATTTCTATCACAGATTTACATGTGACGGTCACGCGGTGCATCTCTTTGACCATTAATCTTGGTTATTTGCCCTAAATTTAACTTTCTCCTTCCTGAGTTGGAAGTGTCAATAAGTGTTATTTTGTTTTAATGCTGTGAGCTGCTCAAAGCTGCTAGTTGGTGGACTTGCTTCAGACTAGTGGCGCCAGGATATGGACAGATTTATGACATTGTCTTGTGGTCCTGTTTGTGGAATTTGGCTCCTCATGTTTCAACCATGTTCTGATCGAATCTTAAATTGTCTGATTCGGTCTGATATCCTACAGAGCTAAGGGCGTTATTGTTGTCGTATTTTTTATTTTTTCGTTTATTGTTGGATTATTATACAGTATGCATCAATGAATAACACAGTTTTAACTGTCATGGTGTGTGCATGAATGAGTGTGAAATACCTAATTACGTTGCTTATTCTGATCACTTATATTGGGCACCTTTTTTGCATTTAAATTCTGACTGTTGACATTGAAAATGATGCATGTGTTTTTTCGAGGGTATCGGTTAATTTCTTGATTGCCATTTTGATAGTGTCTGCTTGCATATTTTAATCATTTGGTAATTCTCTTTAAAGTATTTGCCCTGATTTGATCCATGGAAAATTTATCTAGCATTACATTTATATTATTTTGTTGTCATTATTTTGTTTTAAGGAGTTAAAATGGCTATTATCAACCTTGATTTACATTCTATCTATTATTTTGACAGTTAAAGTTTTTGGCGGGTTTTGTGAGCTTTTGGGCTGGAAATCGTCCATCCAATCTGACAACACTGGTGCAGAACATACATGCTAGTTGACCGTTGGCTGTAGTTATCACAGTGTGTTCAAGCGCAAATTTGTATCCCATAAGCATGTGACATGAGGTGACAACACAGCTGGCTTTCATCGCCGCTATTCTTTGTTGTCGGTTTGGTGTGTCACAGCCTTAAGAGGTTTCACAAGTCACACTGATTTGTTGGTTGCATGTTCTTTTTATATCAGTGAGATATCAAGTGATCAAACACTTGACATTGTTGTTCTACTTTTCACCTTGTCTCTATTAGAGGCTTTTGTTGTTTACTTGGATGTTATAGTTATTCTGGAACCTGGCTGGTGAGTGTGATGATGTGTTTACAGGTAGAACAGAGTTAATCTAATTGGATTGAAGGCTGACACATTGATTAATATAGTTGATGAATGCCAGCAGCAGGGGTGGTGTGGACACACACACACACACACACACACAAGCGGTGAAATTAATCAGGATAATCTTGCATCATCACTTTGAAATACTACTGTGATTTTGCTCCCTTCTTACATTTAAAAGTCATGAATATAAAAACCTACCTGTGAATTACACACTCTTGCACTCTAACACACTCTACCTGGTCATATATATATATATATATATATATATATATATATATATATACTTACACTCTTACTCAATTACATTCCCATTCCCAAGGCCAAAATGTATTTTCATACTTTTTTGCACCTTTATATAGTTTATTGCCTATAACATTGTTATAAATCATTTATTACAATGTGTTAGTATCACTATGATACAGAAAACTTCATTGCTTTTTTTTATGTGGCTTAATTCCAGTATGTATCCTTTTGAAAGGGTGTGTGTTCATGTATGGTTTTATCTCCTAATTAAGTGGCATTACACAGACCCCACCACAAGTCTTTGAGCCCTTGAGAACAGAAGAGAAAGGCTTACGTTAGCATTGTGTGTTCTTGCGCTAATAAGATTTCTTTTTTTTTATATTTCATATTTCATTAAATTGTGCAAATCCGAGGTGAGAGAATTAGGCAAATATTGGAAAAGAGAGTGTACAGACGGGCTTTTTTTTACTGCCAATAAAAACATTATGAGGGAATCATTTCACCTGGGAGAAGGTAAATATTCACACACTTCAACCACATATAGATGGATGGGGAAGAGATGATAGACGGATCGATTGGGAGATGTATGGATATGCACAGATGAAAGCAGGAGCGAATATGTACAATTGAAGAAGGAGTGGGAGGCATGGATTAGGGATGGAGAGATGAGAGGAAGAGAGAAAAGAGGATGAGGAGGAGAGGTTTAGATGAATGATGAATGTAGGAGGAAAAAGCTGGACTGTGAAATGGAAGAAAGAGAGTGTTGGGCAATTTTAAGTTTTAGCAGTTTTCCAGTTTTAAGAGTATATATGGAAATATATTAAAGGTTTGATTCTATCTATCATATAAAATATTTACATTTAAAATATTGTAAGTGTACATTCATTCACTCCTTAACCTCCTGTTCAGCAGTAATGTATTCTAAAGTACGTCTTGTGTGGGTGCATTTCATGAAGCATTTGTGTCCTCTTCTGTTTCTTCTGACCTTCCCTTTTTCCCCTACTATCCCAAGTTTGATCTCTCTGTCTGTTGATTTTATTTTTTTATTTTTTCGCCTGACTTTAGTGGTCTTATAGAACATGCTGGTAGCCCTCCACCCACACCAAAGGAACAAGATGCATTTGCGGTCTGTGACTTTCTATTTCTCTGTTTCTCAATCTCCTTTTTGTCTCTCATTCTTGTTTTCTGGTTTTATATATTGAGTTTGAGTACAAGTCTGAAGTTTTAATAAGCTCTTTCATACAGCTGCTTGTTTTAATATAAGTAATACTTCTGAGGCAGTGATGAACACACACACACACACACACACGCACACACACTGCTGTCATTATTGCTGTTGCTCTCGACTGTCACTCAGTGCAACAGCTCCTTTCACAAAAAAATAATAACAATGCTTGTTTGAGGCTTAGAAATATAACTGATGGAAAATTCCATAACTCTGTTTCTTCAGAATGCACACATATGATTCCATATTCCATTTTAATGCCCAGTGTGAATATAATCTCATATAATCTTAAGATTTTTATTTGTTGGTTAATTTTACTGTAATAAAATTTACATACAGAATTAAGAATACAAATAATTAAAAACATAATTAAAATAAATATTAATAATAATTATTATCAGTAATAATAATGCATCAATAAAAATTATTAAAAATAATATTATTAAACGGTAAAAAATGGCATGATCAATAAATTGAAATGACATATAAGTTGACTGTAATTAAAAAAAAATAACGCAGCAATTTTTTTTTTTTTAAATAGTACCATTGTATGCTTATAAGTACTTTAAACAATACTATAGTAGTGTTTAAAACATTGTTTTACTATAGTATCAAAACACATTGATACACTTTTTGTATTAAAATTTTGCATGTGTGTTTTGTTAAAATCACTACAAATGTGCATTATTACTTAATTGGTTAGTAGAAAATTGAAATTCTAGACTGTACTTGAAAAAATTGGCTTTTAAGTAAAACATAATTTAGTCTGTAAATCAGCTTGACTGTTATACCAATAAAAGTGGGAAAACAATAAATAAATACATACAAAAAAAAAAAAAATCTTGAACATTATTGGCACAGCTTAAAGGGGTCATCGGATGCAAAATTCCCTTTTCAAGTTGTTTGAACATAAATGTGTGTTGGAAGTGTGTGTACACATCCATCCTATAATGATAAAAATCCACCCAGTGTTTTTTTTTTTTTTTTAAATCCCTATTTTAAAATCCCATTTCTCAAATCAGGCTATTCTGAGATTCCTGTCAGAATGATGCAGTTCTGTACAGACCACTCCCACAATAGTTGATTGACAAGGCCCTCTTACCTTAGACCCGCCCTGAGTGAGCTGTCATCAATCCACCATTGTGTCGACTCTAGTGCAAGGGAAGACAAGATGTCTCCGTTTGAGCGATTGAGGTGTTTTGTTGTTGGATGTAATAATGAATATAGCAGTCATCATTTACTCCCGACATCTGAGCCGCTGAACACGCAGAGGATTAACGTTACTTTCGTTTTGAAGGGAATGCGCCAATCCCCGATCTACCTAAATGCGTGCACGTTCGCGCAAATCAGTCATGATCCAGCTTCATCTACAGAAGAAGTGAGTATAACATATTTTTATTAATCTTTGCAAATCACCTTTCCTAGTAATGTGCTTGTTAGCCAGTTTCACAGCTAAAGTAAACAGTACTGCTGGTCACCCCACGGAAGAGAGGGGCGGGGTCAGCAGAGCTCATTAGCATTTAAACCAACATTGAATAAAATGGCTTGCTAAAACAGAGCTGATTTTCACATGGTAAAAAAGGTGTTTTTTTACACTACCATTGAGAAATTTTAACCAAAGTATGTTATAGACTTTTTATTAAGACCCTAAAGAATCATATCAACTTGTGGAAAATGGGCATCCGATGACTCCTTTAATATAACTGCATGGAAATTGAGGTTTGTCTTGGATGTTCATAGAACAAATATATTGTAGGCAAAATTAATAATTTTGTGTAAAAGTTTGTTGAACAGTTTTGTTTTTGAGTGTATTATATTATAACTTTGACATACACTCAAACAAATGATTCTACAACACTGTTCAGTTTATTTAAAAGAAAATAATAATAATAATTTTCATTTAACACCATTGTGCTATGGGTTTCCCATTTAAACAATTGCATTGTGTTAAACTGACTTGAAACAGTAGCGTTTTGGCTCAACTCAGTGTTTTCATTTTGAAAGAACATGTTTCAATTAAGTAAGCCCAAAAATAACATTTAATGTTTGTTCAATTTACTTAAGTAAATTGAGTTAATCCAACACAATTCTTTACAATGTACTTAATTAATTTGAGCTGAAAGTACATAAATAATTTTACTTGTGTAACTAGGAAGTGGATTTCCCCTTCCCATCATGCTTTGCACAGGGCTGGATAAGGAGAGTAAATGTGGAAATAAAATATTATTGTATTTTTTTTAATAAGATGATAAAATTGAGAGACCTGTTAATGTTTAATGCTCTTTTATGTTTTTGGGGGTTGCCATTGTGGTGAAGTGTAGACCATGTCCTTGGGTTAAGGACCTGCTAACATAAGTTAAAGTTGTTTTAATAATAAAATAAATAACTACTTTGGGCATGCCATGGATGTAACAAAACAGTCTTATGTCTAATGCCAAGTTGGCTAATGCTTTAAGTTAAGCAAATCCAATGTATCATTCTTTTGAGTGTAGAATGATTTCTGCCTAATAATTTATTTTCCAGTTAAACGTTTTAGTTTAAGTTCAACAAGCATAAACAAAATCACTTCATAAACTTATCAGTTTCATTTAAACTATATTTGATCAAATTGAGTTGGCCCAACTCAATTACATTTCATTACATGAATTTGTTTTTTTTATGAGTTGGGGTTACATATATTTATTGGATGGAAATGCTGCCCTCAATTAAATTGAGTTCATCCGATGAATATATATATATATATATATATATATATATATATATATATATATATATATATATATATATTCTGTATCTAAAATCAGAGCACTAGTCTTAGCATGTAGAGCATTAATGATACTACTGCATAAAGCCAGAGGTTCATAGACACCTATGTTACACACTCAAACACATAAGCACATGGATGGAATCGGCTCTTGATTGTTTGGGTCGTGACTTCAAGTGCACAACAGGTCAGCTGCCTTCCACTTCAAAGCTTTTTATGATCAAACTTTCATTCGGGAAATTTTAATTACACTTTAATTACACATTACTGCTGATGAAAGAAATTATGCAGATGAGAGGAGACAAAAAAAAAAAAAAAAAAAAATGAATGAGTTGCATACTGCTTGTCTGGATTCAGCCTTTTGGTTGCAGCCAAAACTTATCAAATGATTAAAGCCAAATTAAGTCATAACACAATCAAACCCAGAGCCGAAAGTCATCAAATTATCAATAAAGCAAAATCATGTTATTCCAGGCTCCTTTTTAATTAGTGGGATCTGAAGTAAATTGCCATTACTCTGAAATTCCATCATGTAAACATTCTTAATTGCATACTTAATTGCTAATAGTAGAAGAACATTTTAAGAGACATTAACTCAAGAGCCTAAATTATTGTAATATTACAAAGTTACATGAAATTGATTGCAGGAGGGGGGAGTAGCAGTGGCAGCGGTGAGGACTTTTGGAAATCTCTGAAATATTAAATCGTAAGATGCTGCTTTGCAGTGTCAACCATGAAGATGTGAGCTTTATTGCTGAAAGAAAATTAATTGGACTTGAAAAGAATGAGGCAACGTCTGAAAGTGCCTCTCTAGAAGATTCTAGTTTTCACACTATTGGATTAGGGACCTTTTCAATTGGCGCTTATGAGGAAATAAACAGCATGGTGCGCTTTTGAGAAAGCATATTATAGAAGGATTGCTCTCCAGGTCAGTTTTGCTCTTCGGTTTATTAGATTAGAGCAGCAGATCAGAGCGGGTAGAAGTTAATCTGACCCTGGATCAGTTTGGATGGGGATTATTGTTATCCTGGGTCAGTTTGGGGTAGGATGCAAGAAGATTTCTGAAAGGCATAACTTCTCTTGGCAGATACAGACAGACAACATGAATTGTGCAAACCTAGCCCATTTTCCTGTTCAGGGTCATCCAAGCTAAAATAACTGCTTATGGTAAAAAGTCAGTTCACTCAAAAATGAAAATTCTGACAAAACCAAAACATACTCATCTTCATGAACTCATGAAGTTCTTCATGAGATCATGCTCATGAAGAAAAATCAAGCTAGCATACCAACTATCCACATATTTCATTATGTATCTATACAAATTTCATTTTATGCATTTTAGTTTGTCAAAAGAATGAAAGTGACATTTTTGAAGAGAACCCACAATTGAATCAAACATCTGGAAAACAAGAGAGAACAAAAATAGCAAAGCCATCCTCAGGCATGTTCGTTGTTTACAGCAGTAATTTGACATTAATTTGATCTCTACCTTGCAGAAGTTTGTACTCCACCACTGTGTGGTGAAAAATACATTTTACACATTTGTTGTGCTGGAAACGCATACGTTTGTATTTCTTTGTTCTGTGGAATAAAATAAAAAAGAGAAGATTATTAGGGGCTAGAAAAAGTGTCTATATATATATACTGTCCTACAAAGGCAAAAGACCTTAATTAACTCACTAGAGTGTGAAACTGAGAAAAATGACTTTAAAGTTTTTTATTTGTCCAGCCAAATTAATTATAGCTAGGACACTGGAAATTTGGCAATTAGATGTTTTAGTAATGCAAATTATCTACATTAAAAAATTGTGAGCTCAAACTTTTTTACCCCTATTTTGAAGTTGCTGTACTCTTCCTTTGCATTGTCTGCAAAAAGTGAGAAGTCACACCAAGGCAAAAGGCAGTAACTTCCACATTATGAATATTTGGTTGCTGATCACCATTTACAAATTCGTTACAGTAACACCTGTATAAAATCTACTGATCATGGGCTATCTCATATTGGCTATTGCATATAGTAATGTGACTGTATTAAGGTATTTATTTTTTTATTTTTTATTTATTTATTTATTTGTTTTTTTGACCGCAACAAGCAGACTAAAAGTAAAACGTGACCGTTTTGAAACCAATTTATTTGCTATGCTCAGTAACGTAAAAGAATGCTAGACATAACATAATTGCTTTTATATTGACTTGAATGAAATAGCCTAACCTAAAAGAACGAATTGTGGATTGATGTGAACGCCAGCGAGCAGGAATAATGCTTAGAATGCTTGTGGATTAAACATCTCCGACGACGTTCATCGCCATGGATTGATTTTATCGGGTTACAAGAAAAGGTAGGATATGGATTTAATTGCAAACTGTTAGTAGGCTACTGATTTTATAATTGATCATGCTACATGCTACGGCATTCGAGTCCACACACGTCCAACTAGAACCCAGCAGGCACCAGACGTCTATGTAACGTCAGGTTGACGTTGGACATGACGTCGGACAGACGTTGCATTTTGGTTGAAAATGAAAATCGGGTTGACGTCAATATTTGACGTCAATTTGACGTTGACTTAACGTTGGATTTTGATTGCACAACCTTAAAACAACAAAATCTCAATGTCAGCTGACGTCGGTATTGGACATCAATTTAACATTGACATTAGACGTTGAATTTACGTTGAATTTTGGTCACCTGACGTCGCAACCAAAATTTAACCAAATATCAACGTCTTATGACGTTGTGTGCCTGTTTTGTGCCTGCTGGGAAGTGACAGCCTGGTGAATAATCTGCATTATAAAAAGGAAAAAAAAAAAAAAAAAAATCTTTAAAGGTTATTCACGATTACATATTGCTGCCACTAGTTTTTACAGTGCTTTGTTATATGGAGCTGTTTGGTAGATCGCGATCTATCTAATTCGTTTGTCCACGCCGTAATTTAAATGTGGCATGTTATACGTTGTTCTGCCTTGGTTTCCCCGGGGCTTTTCGAAGTTACGATTATGACCACCCATCATTTTCTCGGAAAAACAACGAAATTGACTCAATATACTTGATAAAGGATGTCTTGAATGTCCCAAAAATATCAATTACTCATTTTCGACCAAAATCGGTCTTTTGCCTTTGCACGGCAGTATATATGTGTGTGTGTGTGTGTGTGTGTGTGTGTGTGTATACAGTATGTATATATATATATTTCTCTCTACACTGAAAAAAATGACTCTTTGAATTTACTAAATTTTTTTTAAGGTAAGTGGTTGCAATCAATTTATTTTAGCTACATTTAAATAAACAAATTTAGTTGAAAGTTAGTCAGTTAAATTTGTTTATTTAAATGTAGCTAAAATAAATTGATTGCAACCACTTACCTTAAAAAAATTTAGTAAGTTCAATGAATCATTTTTTTCAGTGTAAGGGGGAATCCCTGATATTCTCAGAATGGCTGATACCACATTATAACTTAATATTCATATATTATCACATATGAACTTTATCTTGCATAGAGCACATCAAATATGGTCAACAGCTCAACCTACTTGATTGATGCACAAGAACAAACCTCATTGGTTCCTGCGGAAGCTCTAACATGCTTGCATGACATGAGCACAAAACTCACTGGTTTTCACATGTTTGAGCTTCCGTTTACCATATTTAATGTACTCTATGTGTGTCTTTTGGGTTCGATTGACATCAGAGTTCAGTTCGTGTGGATGATGTGAACGCTGTCTTCCGGACTCAGGTGCGCAACTGCGAACCGTACCTGAGTTCGTTTAAAAAGGGTGGTCTGGGGTACGGTTCGTGTGAACTCCAGTATGGTTCGCTACTGATGTGAACGCAATTGGCTATAGATAAGGCTATTTTGATTCTTTGGCATGGTTTCGAATCAGACTTTGACACAAACTCCTTCCCATTTACCCTCACAGTTCTCTTCTTAGCAAAGTATTGTTTTGGTCTGAATTGTAGTATGTTCATGTCATCGATGTATCGCAGTGAGTAGATAGTGAGTTAACACATTTTTATGTATTTATTTAATTATTGATTGATTGATTGAATTCATTCGTTTGAGTTAAATTTGTTACATTCCTGCTGATGATTCTGGCCATGTCTGTATGGTGGAGTTATTTTATGTTATGTTTTTTTTTTGTTGTTGTTCTTTTGGGAGACATATGCAAACATGTTTGGTATATTTCTTGTGGAAAACATGAAGTAAAACATACAATAATTAATCATTTTAAACCATAAAAAAAGAAAGAAAAAAAAAGAAAAAAAAAGAAAATGGAACAATTTGCATGTAAACATCTCCTGTCATTGTCCTACATGTACGGGCCATATTCTCAACATGATTTTTTTTTGTTAGGTCAGTGTCTTCCTGATAAAAGAGAGGTCTTTTAAATCTTTAATAATCACCTCATTTGTTTTGCTCTGCAGGTGATAAAAATAAAGTGTTGTGCGAAGTACAATGTAGGATTCAATTCATCCCCCACTCTGAAAGAATAATATGTTTTGACATTTGTTATTTATTCTCTCTACCTCTCCCCCTCTCCCTCGCTCTCTCTTTCCTCTTCTGTCTCAGTGTATGTGTCTGTCATGGCTTTCTTTCTTCAGAGAAATGCCTGTTTATTCCTTTGTTAATATGACAGATATAATGAGCTTCCTGATTCACCACCAGGCGCAAATTAAGACTCTCTTTTGAGTTTATACAGTCAAAATCCATTTTTTGCCTCTCTCGTTTTTAAACTTGACGTTAGCTCTTTTCACATAATGTTTTTTCTTTATTTAATTTTTTTTTTTTTTTTTTGGCTCTCTCTTTTTTTTCTGGGTTCAGTTGTGTGAAGAGATAATCACATCGCCGAGCACACTCGACCATCTTGTACAACTCTTTCTCTCCTCAATACACACACACACACAGACAGCCACATATTGTGATTGATGGCAAGTTTCACATGAATGACATTTTTTTTATTTATTGCTTATATTTATGGTTTATTTCGAAAAACATTTGTCATCCCGAGTGTACAGAGAGGAGGACAGTGTGTGAACACTTGCACACAACAGTATACGTGAGAGTTGCATGATTTTGCCTTGAGGGGTAATATATATATATATATATATATATATATATATATATATATATATATATATATATATATATACATATACACACACATATATATATATATATATATATATATATATATATATATATATATATACATATACACACACATATATATATATATATATATATATATATATATATATATATATATATATATATATATATATATATATATATATATATATATATTTTTTTTTTTTTTTTTTTTTTTTTTTTAATTCTGAGCATTTTTTTCCCCCTCTTTCTCCATCATGAATATAATACGTTAACAGTCCATACTGCAATTACATGTCATCAAGAAATCAGCAATGTTAATAAACTATTATTCTGAATGAAAGGTGGAGTTGTTTGTATATTTATAAACATACAAAGCATTTAGTGAAAAATAATAATGGACGAACATACGTAAATGCGAGTGAGAGGACAACCGACGATTTGTTTTAGTGAAGAGGAGAATTTTTGAAGAATTGTCACAATAATACAAACTAACCAAATTAATTTTATCAAATTTACTAGCCCCTTTGCCTGCAGAAATGAATGCATAATGTACAGAAATCTACATTAATGCATTTGGCAGATGCTTTTATCCAAAGTGACTTACATTGCATTAAAGGCAGCTGTAGCTTGTATAGTTCTTTAAATACTGTAATACGATTTTGCAATTCCGTGCTAGAAGTGCAGACATCACACACTTTAAATTTTGTAAACTGTGTTCTTTTTAGCTGCAAATGTCATTGTTTCTTTATCTCTGTCTCTTCTTCCTTTATTTGGCTCTACACGTTTTGCCATCTATCTTTCGTCATTTAATTTTTATCTCATGGGCTGTAGTGTGAGACTGACAATGTGTGTAAAATGATGGTTTAACCTCGGGGAGGAAGGAGCAGCGGTAAACAGAAGGAAAGATTAAAGAACAATGCTCCCTTGCCTCTCAGGACCGCTGCCAGAGGTGTGTGCGTACGTGTTTGATGTGTGTGATAAAGCGTACAGCAGCTTATGAGAAAAGGAGAAGACGAGCTCATTAGAAGCTCGCACCCTCAAAAGCACAGAACGAAGGATCAGAGAGAAGCCACCAACCTCTGCGAACACCTCTCTCTCATCCCTCCATTCTTTTGTAGTCCTGTCCCCATCACTTGGCTCTGATCTCCTGCCTTATTCGGTCTTCTTTGCTTCCTTAGGGACAACATGATCTCTTCTCTTCTCTTCTCTTCTCTTCTCTTCTCTTCTCTTAAGAAGAGAGTTAAAACTGAAATTCTCAGTTAAAAGAAATTGGAGTGATTTAGATTCTGATTCTGATTTTGGCTATTATATATATTACCATGATGTATTAGATCAACCCTATTTTTGTCTGCCTTTCCCTTTCCTCCGCTTGCCTTTACTTCCCATAATTCTCCAGAACCACTACTTTCCTTCTGCTCTCATCAGCTCTTCTTTTCTCACTTTATAATTCCTCTGTTCAGTGTCATTTGAGGAAGGTCCAAATTACAGTAATTAAGTTCTGCTCTGTACAGTGAAACCTGGCTATAAATACTTCTAACGTAGTCTGATCCAGGTGTACTTAATGAATCTAAGGGAGTGTGTTCAGAAAGATGACACCCTGCTGCTTGTGTTCTAGAAATCTGTATCACTCTGAAACCTCCTCCACATTTTTTATATGGAAATGCTTTTGATGTTTCTGGGTAGTAAGCCTTACAGATATATAGAGCAAGGGAGCACTTAGCATGAGGTACTAATGGCCTGTACAGATCCTCAACTAAAAAGGCAAATAGTTTGAATTACATCTAACATAAAACATCAAACTAAGGACACCAAAACAATGGGGATCCTGGAAACAATGCCATAAAAATACTACTGTGTAAACATCAACCAGAGACAGAAAATAAAGTCAAAAGTTTTGGTACTTGGTAACAAATGTAGCTTGCAGACAATAACTAAATTTTAGCCAAATGTCTACAATACTGAAGACCTGCAAACAACATCATTTGGTGACCACAGAGACCAAAGCCCACATAGAATGCAGGGAAGCTGAGTTACCTCCATGTGCATGTCTGAACAAATAAGAAAGGAGCAAATACAAACAGAAAAAGAATAAAACAGTAACCAAGTGAAGAAAAAAAAATGTAGAACAACCATAATGGTTGCTTCAAACACAAAAGAATAACGATTAATAAGTAATTCCCCCCTAGAACTACCTAATTGAGGGCCTGGTCCTACTACTAGAGCTAAACAAATGAGCAGCACCCCGTCTTATTCAGCAGTTCAAAGATGAAGTCCAGCAACTGACATGGAAGAAAAACCCATTCAAAATATAACAAAGGTTCACACAGATTCTATGAAAGAAGCACAATGGAAAAAAAAGCACAGTGGAACTCTGCAACATAAACCCAAATACACACCATTGACAAATGTGGGCATGCTTTGAATAAGGTCAGCTCAAAACCATAAAGTAAATTCAACAGTTCACCCAGGCTACTTTGTAGCAGCTGCTGCTGACCAAGCATCTAACCAAAGGTCTGTATCATGCCAACAAGTAGATAAAACATCTCAGTAGGATGACAGACACAGACCCCTGCCCAGTAATGGGCATGCAGTGCACCAGCTTCTCATAACATAGGACAAAAATAATATGTTTAATGCACTGCTAAGCATTCCAGCTCTGAAGACTTTCTAGTGTGTATTGCTCAGCAGCTTTACACCTTCATATTTGACTCGATGTTTTATCATATGCCACAACTTGAAGTGATGGTTGTTCCCTTCCTCAACAAAGCAAATGGAGTAGTGAAAAATGTCAAACACGAACAAGTTATTAATTCCCCTTCCTTGCCAAGAATATCTAGCAAAAGAGGTCTATGGACCATGGTACAGCTGATCAAAGCCACTGAGCTAGGAAAGCCTGCAATAGCTCCCCAAAGGACTCCCCAGGAAAGAGAGTTCTGTCAGCACCCTGGAGAGCTCCGCAAGACAAACGGAAATCTTTGGACACACACACCAATGTTACACAACAAAAGGTCTTTTTAAAATGAAGTCTCCAGAGGCAGTCCACAGACCCAGAGAAGGTTGACCTCATGGCTCAGCTTTATTCATAATGCATTTCTCATCAGTACTGCATCAGGAATGACAACACAGTACATCATAGTCTGGATTGTCTACAGGAAAGCATGAGTCATTACTTCACACATGAATCCTTGGATGCCCAGTGCTGTACAAGGTCAACAAGAAACAAATACTTTATCAGGAATTCAATAGCACTATAAGCCAACTCAGAGAAGACTGCAAAGTGTACTACTGTTATTCACAGGCTTAAACTCCCTGAACCAGATGATCATCATGAGTGGATATTGATGCAGTTACGAGACTGGAGCTAGTGTCTGCCACAAGCAGTACATGGATTATAACAAGTGGTATTCCAGAAGCATGAGGAACACTGAGTCAATAATCCTCCTGATCTGGAGGATGTACGAAAGTGTCAAGACCACCATTTAAATGTTATTGCAATTCTGGATAGGACATCCATGATGTCTTCCATATGGCTTCATGGCAACCTGGGAGAACCGGTATAGATGTGGCTGTACAACATCCGGAGGCCCAGGGTGAAACACCTTATAGTAGAATAAAAGATGAAGAAGAATAAGACCAGAACATCATGCACTGAACAGCACCATGAAGTCACCAGGATCATGCATAGCAGGACTCTTCAACACCAGGCCTGCAGGCCACTGTCCTGTGAAGTTTAACTCTGACTCTAATCAAACACACCTGCTTGTAATTTTCAAGTAATCTCGAAGATCTTGATTAGTTTGTTCAGATGCATTTCAGTAGAGTTGCAGAGTCCAAGTGTCCCGGTGTATGGGAACATCTCCATGGAATGTAGTGGAAATGAACAAGGATGGGATTGTTTTGTAAATAAGTTCTAGACAGACACATGAGTGAAGGCCATCCAACCCAACACTATTGACATGGCTAAGGACAAAGGTGTCCTATCTTATTCCTGGAAGGGTACTGTCCTGTAGAGTTTAGACCAAACCCCAGTTAAACACCTATATCAGCTAATCATGGTCTTCAAGATTACTAAAGCCCTCCGGGCAGTTGTGTTGGGGCAAGTTGGATCTAAATTCTGTAGGACATTGGCCCTTCAGGAGCAGGTTTATGCGGAGCCCCTAAAGGGAAATGGTGGTGGAAAAAAACTGAGGTGGGAGGAAAAAAATTAAATTCTTCAAATATTTTGTATTCCCTCAAGAAACTTTGCGTTCCCTTGCAAAACTTTTGAGTTCTCTTGCAAAGATATTTGCGTTCCCTCTTAAAGGTATTTCCATTCTCTCGCGAAGATATTTGCGTTCTCTTGCAAATATATTTGCGTTCTCTAGCAAAACCAGTAGAGTTTGGACAAACACTTCCTGGTTACTATACAGCTGGCAGTGGTTTGTACAATGCTTAAAACAGCTAAATGAATATGATAAGAGTCCAATTTCAAAATAAAATTCTATTAACCGCTCCATTGTGAACATACGGAGCTGAATGAACCAATGCAAGCTGTAAAGTAAACAGGAAGTTTTTGTCCGAACTCAGCTGGTTTTGCAAGAGAATGCAAAGGTTTTGTGAGGGAACGCAAATATCTTTGTGAGAGAACGTAAAAGTTTTGTGAGGAAACACAAATATCTTTGCCAGAGAACGCAAAAGTTTTGTAAATGATTTTTGAGTATGTGATCCTTGCCAGGAATTTAAAAAGGAAACAGAAAGAGTGTGGCAAGTCAAGGTTAAAATAGTTCTAGGGTTTGCCAGGCTGGACAAAATGCTTCAGCTTGTTGACCCAAAGGAGCACTATTCTGAGAACAACAAGCATACGAATCTGAATCTATTAGTACCTAGGCTAATAAATGAGAGAATACTGTATGTAAATATACATGTTTACACAGATGGATTACACAGGATTAGACCACTGAATCAAATCCACCAGCTCTGGAGAAATGTGTACAAGAAAAGAGACATAGTGTGTATTTCAATTCATGTTGTAGTGGTGGTTCATGCTATCACAGTTTCTCACACACTGGAGCATAAGGGTCAGTTGTTTTTCCACCACACTGCCCTCATACCGTAGACCTCAATGATCAATAGTAAACAATAACTTTAAAGGGCTCTCAGTGGCCTACCTCTCTGTTTGTGTGGGTTTGTGAGACTGAGTGTGAAGGAGAGATTTTGCACCGAGAATACATATTTCTTCTGTTCTGGAGCACTGCAACTTATCCAAGTCATGGGCAATATACTCTACAATTATCAATAATCCCCTTTCTTTCTTTCATCTGCTATGTCGCAAAATGTAGTATTGAAACCTATCATATTATGATACAATTGTAAATGAGAACAATTTGTAGATTTTAATATATTTAATCCAAAAATAGATGCGAGTCCTTTTTTTACTCTTACAGAAAAAATGGTGGTACAATGGTACTGTCATGGTATCAGATGGCAATGGAACTACTGTATGATGTGTACCATGGTATTAAATGATTACCAAATATACTTCAGATAGCACAACAACAAATGAGGCAATACATTCCACGTCCTACTGTATGAAACCTATGTTGTCACTTTCTGTTATAAAACACTGAAGTTATCGAAGGCACTTCGTACAGGATATGAGCTTTTTCTTGAAGTTTCCTGTAGAGATTAATGAATATGTGGAATATAAACATTATTTATACGGCCTCATTGATGTAGATCACTTCGCCTACTTAATCATTCACCCAGGCCGCAATGCATGTCATTTCCATATATCTTAATTATTAAAGTGACTAATGAATTTTTAAAAGACTTCCCGCTATCTAAGGCCTCTGTGATGTTGAGTCCTCGTGACAGTTTCTGAGCGTCCATGTCATCAACCTGCGCCAGAAAACAGGAGTATGAGCCAACGCTCTTCAAAGAGATGCTTTATGAAAGAGTAATCATCAAAAAGGGAGCAGTAGAGAGGGATTGGGAGGGGACGAGGGCAGTCATAACAAAGCAATCAAAGGCAGTCGAGGAAGTGAGTTGTCGACAGCCCCGTCAGAAAGAGAGGTGCGAGTGATGTGTTTTGAGCTTGTGTATGGATGTGTGTGGGTTTGTGATCTTGGAGGACCTCACACCTTCACGTTCGTTTGATTCTTCGGTACGAGAGCAGGTGACCTGGCATTTCCGTGACTTTTAGAGGTGAGAGCGGCGCGACACTGCTCTCCGCCTCAAACCACTTTCAGCCCTCAAACTCTCTCTCTCACATTTTATATCATATTAGCGGTATATATCACAATATGACATTTTATTTCTTTAGTTTGGATTACATCCCTTAATCGAATTTTTTTATTTTTTATTTTTTTGCCTGAATTTACTCCACCCTGAGCGTCTGTCATTAACAATTAGCGTTCTTCAAGTAACATAGTCCTCCTTGGACACTGTATTGGCTGACATATTTCTGCTGTCACACCGTAAAAACTATCGAATCGCTCAGCGCAACCACTCATTCATTTTCTTTCCTTGTCTCTCTTACCATTTCTTCTCTCACCCACCCAACTTCTTCCCTTCACAGGTTGGTATTTAGACCCAGACAGGGAAGTGTGCAGAGGCAGGATGTGATTGGTTGGTCCTCTCTCCCTTTCATTTCTCTAAAAATAAATAATTTCTTTCCTTTTTCTCTCAGAAAAAAAGAAAGAAAAGTCTCTGTCGCTCTCCCCGGCATTCTCCAAGGCAGACAACGCTCTGTCCACTGGGATTTTGAGAAGCCAGCCCAATTATCAGCTCTGCCAGTCTTTATGGAGCTATTGACCTCCATCCTCCATGTATCTCTGCAGTTTAATTTAACCCGTACGACGAGCCCCGCGCTAATTAGATGCATTTCAAAGAAATGCTTCGGGAGCGCACGGAGGAAGTGACGGGAAGGAGGCGAAGGCAGATAGAGAGAATGAGCTTGAGAAAAACAGAGATGAATAGACAAAGACAAGGCAAGAAATTTTGAAAGAGAGAGCGACAGATGGAGAGAAAGACAGAGTCACAGGCTGAGGCCGTGAGAGAAACAGACACAGAGAGACGAGCATTATCTTAACGGCTGGAGACTCTACCCTGTCGACACATTTTAAAAAGGATTAAAAATGATAGTGTTTTCTCCCACAGCACCAGGGTGAGAGAGCAGACTGCTGTTTCCTGCTCTATGATAGAGCTTGTTAGAATATATCAGAGAAGCCGCACGCCTCCCTGTCTTAAACTTTCAGATCTGAATTAGACAAAACTTGAAACTTTGGAATAAAGTGTGTTTGTATTATGCACATGAATGATACCTCAAATCAAATGGTTTGTTGAGGAAAGGGGTGATGTTACTTCCAGGTTTCCAGAGTTTTGAGTCTTGCTTACTGGGTAATAAAAGTGAAAATAAAAAAAATAAATAAATACAAAATAAAATTTAAAAAAAAACCTTGAATCCAAGTCATATCTAGGGACCAGAAAATGAGGTTGGTACTACTGTGAGTACCAGACATTGGGACGATGGGCTAGATTATTGCACAGGCAAACAGCCTCACATTTTCATCAGAAAAATGGCACGTTACAGTTTTTTATTATTAACGCAATATTTCGAGAAAATACACCCAGATGACTCACTGTGTACACTGAGATTCTGAAGCGTGAGAGTTGTCATATTTGTGACCATGGACCACAAAACCAGTCATAAGTAGCATGGGTATATTTGTAGCAATAGCCAAAAATACATTGTATGGGTCAAAATTATCTTTTTTTTTTTTTCTTTCATGCCACAGATCATTAGGATATTATGTAAAGATCATGTTCCATGGAGATATTTTGTAAATTTCCTATCGTAAATATATCAAAACTTTATTTTTGATTAGTAATATGCATTGCATAACTTAATTTGGACAAATTTAAAGGCAATTTTCTCAATATTCTTTTGCACCCTCAGATTCCAGATTTTCAAATAGTTGTATATCGGCCAAATATTGTCCTATTCTAACAAACCATACATCAATGGAAAGCTTATTTATTCAGCTTTCAGATGATGTATAAATCTCAATTTCCGAAAATTGACCCTTATGACTGGTTTTGTGGTCCAGGGTTACATTTGTAAATGTGGCTGACATTGTTGGTCATATGCATTCATACTATATGCATGCATGGTTACGAAACGTACTACACATATGCATACTTACGAATCATAATTGTCAATTACAGTCATAGTCAGGGGTGCTGTAATGTGGGCAGGGGGGTTTGGTTGGTTGAAGCGGTGGGTGATATTTGTCAAGACGATTCCAAGGGCCCATCGAGGGAGAGGGCTTGAGTCAATATGCCATTCAGGGGGCCCAGAAATTATAGCGGCGCCCCCGGTCGTAGTTGTAGTCATACAAACTCATAATGGTCAATGAAGTCAATTCTTACTAAATACATATTCTTACTAAATACATATATATCCTAAATATCTTACTAAATGCACAGTACACATTCTATTAGTACATGATTTTGGGTTCAGAGTTGGACGCTGACATATCTGGGAACCAGAACATCGTAGAGGCTTGTGGGTGGGTTATTTGAACTTGGTCAGTACACCGTAACAATCAAATAGGAAACCCTGGCAACCATCCACGATATTCTGGTACAGAGTTCTCCAGTTCTGCTCCTGGAGGGCCACTGTTCTGCAAGTTCATCTCCAACCCCAATTCAACACACCTGAACCAAGGTAATCAAGGTCTTCAAGACTACTAGAAGATTCCAGGCAGGTGTGTTGGGACAAGCTGGAGCTAAATTCTGCAGGACGTTAGCCATCCAAAACCAGCATTGGACACTTCTGCTGTAGTATCATGGTGGCAAGTTTTGCACAGACAAGCAATATTTTCAGAAAATGTATTTTTTATTTATTTATTTATTTTTCTTTTGCCGTATACAGGGCTCTGGGGTACAGGAAGCCCCTCTTCTGTCTCCTTGAATGTGTATTTGCATGTGTGTGTGTGTGTGTGTGTGAGCGTCCACACAAGTGTTTGTGAAGCATGAAGAAACGAGTGAACTGACACAGAAGACTTGGTGACATTATCTGGGTGTAATCATGGGAGACAGAACATCAAAGCCGAGTACACAACACTCACACGCACACACAAGAAAATGCGTTACTGATACAGTTGCAGCGGATGTGAGACCTGATCCGGTGAGAAGCTTACGAACAATTCACCATGGGACATGCCGCTAAGGGTCTGGAGAGTCACACAGAATGAGAGAAAAAGAGCTTGAAAAAGGAAGTGAGAAAGAAAGGTGATGGAGGTCCATAGCATTGTGCAGAAAGCTAGTCATTTTAATCAGTTTCACTGCAAGGAACACAACAGCATAAAAATTGTGTGTATGTGGGAGTGTGTGTTGCTGTTAGGATTGATGCCACAACATTTGCTCACTTAAAGAAACCCTTACCGTCCAGTCAAGTGCTGCCATTTCGTACAGACACCATTATGATTACAAATACTTCAGGATTCTCTGCATGCCGACACACACTTATGCCGACGTGTGTGACACTTTTCCTGTAAGCCTCTTAGCACAATGCTGTTTCAATACACTGTGTTTTGGAGTGTGTGTCATTTGCTCTCTCTAAACAGGATTAACAGGGTACAGCCCTTTCACATACGGTAGTTCACACATAGAAGCAACTGTTCAGTACCATAAACAAAAAACAATACTCTCATTATGTGAACATGAATTTTGGGGTAATTTGCAAAGCTTAGAAAAAATAAAATTAAGACAAATGCCAAGTTCTGTCATGACACTCTAGGTGGCGCAGGCTGATGAGTTGTTAACGCAAATTGATGATATTCACAGCGTTAAACTACTTGGAACAAGCTGATTGGTTCATGTTGCATATGCAGCCAATAAGCTTGATGCTTTACATTTAAATGGCTGGTTAGCATTGAATAAAGCAGTTTGCAGCGTGCTTTTAGAGTTCTTGAACTTGAACCCCTCCAGCTCCACCTGTATAGATCTGCTACAGGTTATTTTATATGCTATTTGTGCAGCACCAGTATGACCTAAATGCTCACAGCATTGTATCAGCTTATGTATTGGCAGTAACAAGTTCCTGTACTTGCTTTGCAGCAGCAGCAGCAGCAGCAGCGTAACAGATCTATTCCGCCAAGACCAAGGCTTACACATGGATGCAAATGAAGAAAGTAAATGTAGAAGACCGAATTTTCTAATTCCTGCTGCTGTAGCACCCTTTGTGGCAACAATGAGAATGCAGTTCCTTCTTGTTTTTTGTTTCAAGAAAACTTGGTTAACAAGGGGGATAAAGCTAAACATATCTATAAAAGTGTAAAATATGACCCCCTTCAATATTCAAAACAGAGAATTCCTTACTGATTTGAAGTTTTTGCTTAACTTGCACGTTTTAATCAATGAAAGGGTAAAAAAAATCATTGAGACTAACAATACTGCATATAGAATCTATGGAAACTCTCTGAAAATGAAAATATAATGTAAGAGATGCCCTGTAAAGTTCATAGAGCAGAAAAAGGTCACAAATAAGATATTCAAGAAGCATGAAAGGAGAACAAACCACAAACACTCAGAGCCGATCATATGTGTGTGTATGTTTGATTGAGTTGTCAGTGCTGTAAGGGTTTGTTATCTGACTGAAAGCATGTGTTCTGCGCTGATGTGTGCATGTGTTTTGTCCCTAATGGTCCTGAGGCAGTCTGAGATAATAATGTGATCTAATCACTTCTGTTTTCTCCACTCCAGAAGACGAGTCAACAAAATGGCTCCCACAGGAATTTCTTCACTGCCTTTTGTATTCGTTTGTTGCTTTGTTACATCAATCTTCGGAAATTGTGTGACTATGTGTGAACTAGTTCCTTAGTAAAACTAGGTTTTATTTATTTATTTGTTTGTTTGTTCACTGTATATTGTTTAAATTGAGGATAATTCAAAATGTCTCCATCCTTATTTCTTTTTGTATGTGTTTTAAACGAAAGTGTGTGAGATGTGGAGTGCATTACCACTGTTTTTGCTAACAAGACCATTAGTGCAAAGATATTGCTGTTGCTTTCCCTGCTATATTAAAAAAAAGTATGCTTATTACCTGCCCACACACATCTTTCTCTCTCTGTCTGTCTCTCTCTTTTACACAAGACTGATTCCACATTAAAATCTGCCACATTTTTCCTCAAAAGTTTATCACACATATCACCTAATACTGTGGTTGCAGAGCATTGATTATATATAATAAAAGCGTTTTATCTGACAGATTTGCCAGATATTAAAATTAATCGTTCACCTGAAAATTCAGGCATTATGTATTCACTCTTTTGTCATTCCAAACCTTTATGATTTTACTACTTCTATTTGCAGTCTATCTGTTAGCGACCTAGGGGCCAGATTTACTAAACAGGGCAAATTAGCGTTAGAGTACAATTCCATAATAGCACCAATAAGAGAGGAAATTCTGCCGGTGATTTACTAACAATGCACACATTAAAGAACACAGACACAGCCAGATCATACTAGCGCAATCTACCAACTGCAGAGCAAATTACCAGCTGCTTTAACAAATACAATTTTGGGTGTTAAATAATGGCGCAAAAACCAGTAATTTGACGAGTGTAAACGTTAGTAAATCGCAATGCGTCATTCATTTTAATACTCTCCTCCCATTAATTTTGCATCTGAAAGGGAAACTCCTACAAATGCATACTCAATAAGGTCAAGCGCAAAAATAACTGTGTCCACGCCTTTTCAGCGTTAACTCTTCACTTGCGTATTTAGTAAATCCTTACAGTAATATTTAATTAGTAATGCCCAAATTACTAACGTCTTGTTCCGCTGGCACAAGATGTTAGTAAATCTGGCCCCTAGGGTTTTCCAAAGAGTTTAGCATTATTATTCAATTATGGTCACAAGTTCCGTTGTTAGCAAAATAGTTCCCTTTCAGTCAGTCACTCCGAGTCACGTCGGTGACCGACGAATTGGGATCTCGCTTAGAGAGACCAATCCACTTCGAGTGTAACTAAATGAGCCAATGCACATTGGCATGCGATGATTACTTCCAGCTGCCGCTGATCACAGCGTGAGTATTAGTAGGCAGCAGGTGCAGCGCATATTCAGCTTTTTGCTTCGGAGCTGAGCGATCACATCATTTTGCTCTTAACTACTCTACTGAGAGAAGACTGAATGAGTTCAGCGCACTCTTTGGAGCTCTTGGTGTTGGCGGTATGGCGCATCAGTGGTGGTGGTTTCCCGTGTCGAGTGGTTTGCACACATCAGGCTGCACTGCCCCCTGTTTGTGTTGCAGGCGATCATCTCCCCTGTGCGCTTCAGCACGCTAAAAGAGCTTTTTCTCTAAAAGAGCATTCACGGGTCCATCTTTTTAAAGATGACATTGCGTCTGGCAAACTCGACGTTACGTCTTTGTAAAGACAATTTGGGTCTTGCTATAGACAACGTGTCACCTGTGCGTTTCTGGATGCAGTCATTATCTGGCGCGGGGTGATGGACACAATCGCTGCCTCACGTGCCTAGGCAGTAAGCATGCTGAGGTGGCATTCGTGGATGAGTCATGTTCTCATTGTGGGAAGATGATCATCTCGGAGTTGCGGGCCAGGCTCCATTACCTCGACAAAGGGGTGGAGCTCTGTTACCTCTGCCTCAATCTGGTTCTCGTTCTGGCTGCAGACAGGCAAGGACTACTTCAGGCGGTGGCACGGGTGGTCTGAGGATTACAGTGTTGGCAAACCCTCCAGGGAACCAACCCTCGAGGGACCATCGCTCCTCTTGCATTCCACAACCAGTTGAGCTGCCAATGGAACGTGCTGGGCCCTCTACAAGGAACGTAACAGCAGTATCATTGGTGCTCCTCCCGACGACCGGATGTAGATCGCTGCATCGGAGGGTGAGCCGGAGCTTTCTGGAAAAGAAGATTTGGCTGCGCTGCTGCTGATCCGGAAATGACGGCTATGATTTCTCGGGCTGCTGAGAGGGTAGGGCTCGAGTGGAGACCTCTACCGTGTCCTGAGCTCTCGAGGTTGGACGACTGGTTTCTCGGGGTAGCTTGCGCTGTTTCTCAGCACCCTGCCCCAGTGCCTCTTTTCCCGGAGGTGCATGGGGAGCTTACCAGGTCGTGGACGGCAACTTTTACTGCCAGAAACCGACCTGTTAGCTCCTTCTCCCTCACCACCCTCAATGGTGGTGCAGCTAGGGGGTATACGGGGGTCCCTCAGGTGGAGCGGTCGGTTGCGATGCAGTTGTGTCCTAATATCACCTCCACCCAGCAGGGCAAACCATGCCTCCCCTTCCGGGCCTGTAGGTACTTGTCTGGTCTGACCGGCGACGTTTATTTGGCCTGTGGAGAAGCTGCCTCCGCCTCACACTACGGCGTTACTGCAGGTTCTTCAGGCTAAAAGCACGAGGGTGGTCACGATCCGGAAGTTCTGAAAGTGCTCCGAACCGCAACTGACCTCATGCTCCGAGCGACAAAAGTCACCGCGAGTTCTCTGGATTGTGCGATATCCACACTTGTGGTCCAGCAGCATCACCTCTGGCTGTGTCTGGTCGACACAGAGACACCGAAAAAGTTCGGTTCCTCAAGTTCTCAGTGTCCCAGACTGGCCTCTTTGGCGACGCAGTCAAGAACATGGCCCAGCAGTTCTCGGCTGCACAGGAGCAGACTGAGGCGATCCAACACATCCTGCTCCGGCGGACAGCTGCTGCCTCCACCCGTCCACCGGCTGCAGCACCCCAGCCTGCTCGTCGCCGAGTGCGGCCCCCTGCGCCCGCACCTGCTCCCGTGCTGCAGCCGCAGCAGCCTCCAGAAACAGCGCCGTGGAGCTGGGCACAGACAGGCCACTCTGCCCGTCCTGACCCCCGTCAAATCTGGCTGTGAGCGGAAGAGCAAGTGGCCTCAGAAAGGGCGACCCAGAGAGAGAGGAAACTGCTTTCAGGAGATAAATGCACCTCTCCCTTCCCCGGAGGAGGGCCGGGTCAATAATCTTTTGTTTCCAAGAATCTCGGCAAGAGAGCAGTTTCTCTGTCTCTGGGTCCCAAGAGGGCATGGAAAGTCGTGGACGGACCAACACCGGACCACACTCATCCTCCTCTCTCGCCAGCAGGCAGCAGCGGGCGGTTCGAGAGCGTCATCAAAGGCCCTACTCACGCACCCTCTGCCAAACTATGGAAACAGGTAAGCGTTGCACCGCACACTGAGGCCCCTCTTTGGTCCGTCCACGGGCCGGGTCCCTGCGTTCCACCTCGCTGCCCCACCGCAGGTATGTCGGTGGTACCGCTGGTCCTGCTTGTACGGTGTCTGGGTGCCTGGTAGTGCTACCCAGACTGTCTCGCTGGCTTCTGTGGACCATTTGACTCGCCTATGCGAAGTGAAGTTCTTGCGTGCAGAGTTCGCAGTCCTGTTGGCAAAGGATGCGATAGAGCCGGTCCCTCCAGTCAATATGAGGATGGGGTTTTACAGCCCTTACTTCATTGTACCCAAGAAAGGTGGTGGGTTAAGGCCAATCTTGGATCTGTGCGCCTTGAACCAAGCCCTTCACAAGTTCCCTTTCAAGATGCTCACGCAGAAGCGCATCTTTGGGTGCATCCGTCCCCGAGATTGGTTTGCGGCGATCGACCCGAAGGACACATACTTCCATGTGTCAATCCTTCCGCACCACAGGCCATTCTTGTGGTTTGCGTTCGAAGGACGGGCATATCAGTACAAGATCTTGCCCTTCGGACTGTCCCTGTCGCCCTGTGTCATCACGAAAGTTGCGGAGACCACCCTCGTTCCTCTGAGAGAACAGAGCATTCGCATTCTCAACTACCTCTACAACTGGCTCATACTAGCTCAGTCTCAGGATCAGTTGTGCGAACAGGGACTTGGTACTCTCGCACCTCAGCCAGTTGGGTCTTCGGGTCAACTGGGAAAAGAGCAAACTCTCCCCGATACAGAGGATCTCTTTTCTCGGTATGGAGTACAAGGCAACAAAATGCAGTTTTCTATCAAGGATGGCACATTCATTTAGTTCAGCTTGAGAATCTCTTCAGGTGTCGCATGACTGGATCTGTTTCTCTGACAGTGAAATGTGTATTTGTTTACTGGCTATCTAATTGTCCTCCTTGATGCCTTGCTCAATTTTTACTTCTATTGATTGATTAACAAGTAGATATTGAGCACTGGGAAGCTGCCGAAATGACGGTGCATGTGAGAGACAGAGAAAGTGAATGTTGAGGCATGCTGCCAGTCAAAGTGGGTTTGTAATGAAATCCTCCAGCATTCCTGACAGTCTGTCTCAAGCAAAAACACATTTACTCAGGGGTTCGTTCTCTCACACACATAGCATACATCCATCTACCCGTCTATCTCTTATTTTCCCTCTTTTTGCACTCATATACCTATACCTTCCGTCAGCCAGCTCTCCTCTCTTCTACATCTGATAGTGTTGGGTATGTTTAATTTAAGTTTACTCTCAGCCTGTCGGGTTCAATATCTCTCTCCCCTCTCTCCTGCCTCTTTTTCTCTCATTCTTCTGTCATTCATTGCTTCATTTCATTCTGGATTAACCTGCCTATAGAAATGGAGGCCAGTAGCTGTTAGACTTCAAAGCGTATCAACAGAAAACTCTTTAGTTAGGCCTCACTGGTGTTTACAAAATGGCTGACAGACTCTCAACAGTAGCTGAGACGATGAAATTTAAACAAGGTTGTTTGTTTACACATTTCCTTTGCTGAAAACTGAAAGTCTTGCACTTGTTAAACTTATCACTACAGGGTGAGAAGCCAACAGTTAGATGATCAATTTGTTGGTGTTTTATGTGACATCTATCTTTCTATCTATCTATCTATCTATCTATCTATCTGTCTATCTATCTATCTAGCTAGCTAGCTCTATGTATTGTTATTGTTTATGCTAATGAAAGATGAAGTTAGTTGGCATCGCAAATTTTAATTAGCTACTCCTCAAGGCTGCTTATAACAAAGACCAGAGAGAAGCATTATTATACAGGAGAGTGCATTTTAAAGAGATCTGATTGTGTATGTATTAGCTTTCATGGGGTAAACTCACTGGCTAAGATTAAATTAGGGCTCAAATTCCTATGTAGAACATTCAGTTCCATTTTTATACACGGGGCTTCAGATTTGAGTATCACTGATTGCAAAGATTTCAAGGAAAGACTTTTTCTAAATACATGGTTTACACAATACTTTCTTCAATCACTGGCAGTTTTGCCCCTTTTCAATTGAAAATGTCTCGCACATGAAAAGCAATTTTTTTTCGCTCATAAAAATACAGTAATAAAAACAGTAATGGCAGTGCTTTAATGTCGCTTTGGGCTCAAGCATTTTTGTGTGTGTGTGTGTGCGCGTGTGTGTTTGTGTGTGTACTCTGCTTAATATACACACTTAATGCATCCTCCGCTTTGATGGCTATAACTGTCTTTTCTTTTTAAAGGTGTCTGCATGTGTGCTTGTGTGTAGATATGTTCTCGGAAGTCTTTTAGTGAGAGCCAGCAGTCTTTGAATGTCGCTCAGTCAAAAGAGTCGAGCCCTGATTGCGGTTATAAGAAGACTCGGAGAGCCCTCTCTGCAAGGCAAGATAAGCAGAGTGCTTGTGGCTGAGTGACAATCCAGCACTGTTAATCATATTAAAGGCAAATAAATGTGAGCTCTACACACTCACACCTTACTGGAAAAGAAAAAAAAAAAGAAGTAAAAATAGAGATGCCTCAAGGGTTGATTATTTCATTTTTGAATGTTATCATAGGCTCATTTACATTTTCATATATTTCATGTGTATATATATATATATATATATGTGTGTGTGTGTGTGTGTGTGTGTGTGTGTGTATACATTTATTACAAATATTTGATTTATTAATAAAATAAAATAAAACAAAACAAAATAAAATATGTAATTAATAATGGTTGTTTAGTAGATGCCAAGAGATAATTTATACAAATAAGTTTTAAGATAAATTTACAGTTTCTACACTCGTTTTAGATTTATTTAAACATTTAAACACTTGACAGATAAAAAAAAGTTCAATGTGACACTTCAGAGACTGAATAAAATAATTAATGAATATTAAATATCTCATTCAATCACCAGCTCTTAAAAGGACAGTTCATTCAAAAATGAAAAACTTCATTTTTGATCTGTTCTTTGTGAAAATCAGTTCCATGGATCCCAATAAATAAAAATAAATTAATAATAATAATAATAATAATAATAATAATAATAGTTTATAAATTAAATTAATTAATTATTTAATTATAAATAACAAATTAAATAAACACTTGTTGTTCTGATTGCATTTATGATTTTTGGAACTGGATATTCCCAGTCCCCAAATAACCTTCTCAGCTATCAAATTACAGTTTTTCAACATTCTCATTAAGTTATGAAAATGTGATTTCTGGATGTTCTTTGGTTGTTCTGAACAGTAGTAACATTAAAAAAATAAAAAATAAAAAATAAAAAAATCAATAAATAAAAAAAAAATTAAAAAAATACATGGACATCCAACTAAAATATTTAAGGAAAAAAAGTTCCATGAACAGTGCATAAATAACATTTTTGTGCTGAAGTTTTGCGAACAATATTAAAGACCAGATACGTTTGTACATTCTGTTTCCACAGATTAAATTCAGTCATATGGGTTGGAGAGACATGAGGGTGAGTAAATAATAGTACTGTTTATTTATTTGACTGAACTTAATGTAAAAAGTTCATGTTTCATTTCTGTGAAAAGTTTTTTTTTTTTTTTTTTTTTTGATCAGTCAGTTGAAGCTTATTTCTGATGGAATTCACAGGGTCACATGACCCATTTACATTGAGAGGTCATGGGAGTTGAAGGCGCAGGTGTTTGTGAAGAGCTAAAGCTTGTTATTTCACCAACTGTCTCCAACACACACACACACACACGCATGCACGCACACACACACACACACACACAAACACACCCAGAGACTCTCATTAAGTAAGCTTCAGCAGTATATCCGCTCATCAAAACACTGTCTGCACTAATTACTGCCTGTGACGAGACACACACTTCAGCATTTTCATAAGCACACACACATAAAAACACTGGCTCCCTACAGTATAATTCATATGCATATAGGCTGTCTCTTTCACACACAAACGCACACACACCTACACATAATGTTTTTCTTTTTTTCTGAGCTGTATGCAAATGCATTTAATTGGTCTGTCTGCTGATGCTACCCATACTGTCAATCAAATCTATTCAAAGCTCTGTCAGGAAAATAGAGGTAGGATTGTCTCCAAGATCTCTGTGTGCTGCATTGTATGCATGCAAAATTAATTGAAGAACCATCCAAAGATACATGCAAGTGCATTTTATTAATAATCTTAACTATTATACTAACCAAGCATGGTTAAAAAAAAAAAAAAATAAAAAATGTAATAATCTGATCACACCCAAAATATGTTGAGATATATACACAAAAGTTTGTTGTTTATTTTATTTTATTTTATTTTATTTATTTATTTTTTTATTATGTTGAAAATAGTTTTGATGCTTAATATTTTTTTTTTTTTTGTGGAAACTATGATCAGTGTTGAGCACGTTACTTTTAAAAAGTTCTCACAAATAGTAACTGAGTTAGTAACTGAGTTACATCATTATAAAAGTAATTAATTACCAGGGAAAGTAACTATTGCATTAATTAAAAAAAAATAATAATAATAATAATAAAAAAATGTAAAAAATCAAATATGTCAAATAACTTGGATGCCCCCAATATTAAATATGTTAAATGAATGAAACGGACACTAAATAGATTATTATAAAACATTGTTCATTAATCTACACTATTTATCTGACACTTAGCATCAGTCAGTCAAACATTATAATATGATATTATGATAGTTTAGCATTATATGATGATTGAACTTTAGTAATTAGAATAACCAAGTATGAATGCATATTTGTCATGTTGACTGAATTTAGGACTGGTGGTGGTGCTTAAGATATTGTTCCGCCCACTACCAGAGAAACCGGCAGTTCTTAAAAGCTGAATAATTCCAAAGGAACTCTGTTATTTTGACAGTAAAATACAACAAAGAATATCGTTTACATGTAGCGCGTCAATTCTGCATGTTATGAAAGACTCTCTTTCGGTATCTTTGTTTGTGTGTGTGAGACAAAGCGACGACGAGCCATGCGCCGTCACACTAGAGTTTATGGTACGTCAAATACTACACTGCGCATCCATTCAAGATGAACTGAAAAAATAAATAAATAAAATAATAATAATAATATTATAATAAATTATAGTAACGCCCCATTTTATTGTCAGTAACAGTAAAGGCG